>PVKP010021211.1:0-39542 GCA_004027715.1 Plecturocebus donacophilus | reverse complement strand
TACTGGTACCAAAACAGAGATATAGACCAATGGAACAGAACAGAGGCCTCGGAGGCAACAAAACATATCTACAACCATCCGATCTTTGACGAACCTGACAAAAACAAGCAATGGGGAAAGGAGTCCCTGTTTAATAAATGGTATTGGGAAAACTGGTTAGCCATGTGCAGAAAACAGAAACTGGACCCCTTCCTGACACCTTACACTGAAATTAACTCCAGATGGATTAAAGACTTAAACATAAGACCTAACACCATAAAAATCCTAGAAGAAAATCTAGGCAAAACCATTCAGGACAACACTGAAATTAACTCCAGATGGATTAAAGACTTAAACATAAGACCTAACACCATAAAAACCCTAGAAGAAAATCTAGGCAAAACCATTCAGGACATAGGTGTAGGCAAGGAATTCTTCATGACCAAAACACCAAAAGCATTGGCAACAAAAGCCAAAATAGACAAATGGGACCTAATCAAACTCCACAGCTTTTGCACAGCAAAAGAAACAGTCATTAGAGTGAATCGACAACCAATAGAATAGGAAAAAATTTTTGCAGTCTACCCACCTGACAAAGGGCTGATATCCAGAATTTACAAAGAACTATAACAGATTTACAAGAAAAAAACAAGCCCATTCAAAAGTGGGCAAAGGATATGAACAGACATTTTACAAAAGAAGACATACATGAGGCCAATAAACATATGAAAAAATGCTCATCATCACTGGTCATTAGAGAAATGCAAATCAAAACTACATTGAGATACCATCTCGTGCCAGTTAGAATGGCGTTCATTAAAAAATCTAGAGACAACAGATGCTGGAGAGGATGTGGAGAAATAGGAACACTTTTACACTGTTGGTGGGAGTATAAACTACTTCAACCATTGTGGAAGACAGTGTGGCGATTCTTCAAGGACCTGGAAATAGAAATTCCATTTGACTCAGCAATCCCATTACTGGGTATATATCCAAAGGATTATAAATCGTTCTACTATAAGGACACATGCACACGAATGTTCATTGCAGCACTGTTTACAATAGCAAGGACCTGGAACCAACCCAAATGCCCATCAATGATAGACTGGACAGGGAAAATGTGGCACATATTCACCATGGAATAGTATGCAGCCATCAAAAACGATGAGTTCGTGTCCTTTGTAGGGACTTGGATGAACCTGAAAACCATCATTCTCAGCAAACTGACACAAGAACACAAAATTAAACACTGCATGTTCTCACTCATAGGCGGGTGTTGAACAATGAGAACACATGGACACACGGAAGGGAGCACTACACACTGGGGTCTGTTGGGGGAAATAGGGGAGGGACAGTGCGGGGTGGGGAGTTGGGGAGAGATAGCATGGGGAGAAATGCCAGATATAGGTGAAGGGGAGGAAGGCCACAAATCACACTGCCACGTGTGTACCTATACAACAATATTGCATGTTCTTCACGTGTACCCCAAAACCTAAAATGCAATAAAAAAAATAAAATTAAAAAAAAAAAAAGAAAATTGGTGAAACATGTATCGCTTTGGAATAAAAGTCATTGAAACAAGAGCCATCCAAGAATATCTAAAGAATAAAATGCCTAGTACACTGCCATGCACAAAGTGGGTCTAAATAAATATTTTCCTGTCTTTTCCTTTTATCCCATATGCAGGGCCCTAATATTTGTGCTTCCTTTGGCTAATGGAAGGATAAACTTATTAGTATATATATTTTCCTATGGTTTCCTTAGCAAAGACGGAGGCTAGCATTAAAGTGCCCATAGAAAACTAAGGAGAGCTCTCTGAGCCATGGGGCGTAGGCTGGATGTGCAACCCAGGTTGGTGTGGGGAACAGAAGACAGCCCGGCTACATGCTTCCTTTCTGTGCTGAATCAAACTTTACTGCTGGAAGGAATTTTCTGAAGTATGTGTTTTAATTAGTGTGCTAGTAATTTTGACTACCACAAGTGGCTCTACTACACAATTGCCATATACACAGGATTGCTTATATATAAGATTTAAGGACTCATGGGAATCTGGGCTTCAATGTTCAAAATTCATCTATGATACATAGTATAACAAAGAAACACTGTGAAAATGGATAAGGGAGGTAGGTATGTGGCTGGTGAGGGCAGGACTCAAGGTGTTTGCTAGCACTTCATATATAGTAGGTGATTAAATGTGTGTCAGGGATTACAAGAAAAAGTAATTAATCATAAGCATTCATAATGCTACTGCCTTTCCCTTTTCCTCAGTCCATTAAAGGAAATTCTGTCTTTGCCTGTTTAGTTTCTTCCCCTTTCCCACCTAGGACAAGCAGGAAAGTATTCACCTGCAAGAAACAGAGATAGATGTTGAGACATAGTGACTTCAATACTCAGAAGGAAATTTTCTCACATATATTAACTCTGGCTTCTGAAATTGGTTCAATGCTTCAAGGTTTCAGGACCAAGGATCATGTCATTCCTTTGTCCTTTAATTCATGTTTGGTACCAAACTGTCAAAAGATGGCTGCCACAGTGCCAGTTATCTTTTGTTTTTCAAGACAAGAATAAAAAGGAGTGGCATGGGAGGAGGTTTTGCCAAGGAAACCATAAAGAGAGGGAGCATAAAGATCATGTATGCTCCCTTTATCAGAAACACTACAGTTTCCTTGGAAGCCAGAAGAAATGCAGAGAGAGACTGAGCTATGATATGATCCATCACAGCATCATTTATGAAATCAAAGAATTGGAAACACATTTTGTTAGTCTGTTCTCATGCTGCTAATAAAGGCATACCTGAGACTGGGTAATTTATAAAGAAAAAGAGGTTTAATGGACTCATAGTTCCATGTGGCTGGGGAGAGGCCTCATGATCATGGCAGGAGGCAAAGGAGAACAAAGCACATTTTACATGGCGGCAGGCAAGAGAACTTGTGCAGGGGAACTCCCATTTATAAACCCATCACATCTTGTGAGACTTATTCACTATCACAAGAACAGTGTGGGAAATACCTGCCCCCATGATTCAATTATCTTCTACTGGGTCCCTACCATGATATGTGGGAATTATGGGAGCTACAATTCAAGATGAGATTTGGGTAGGGACAGAGCCAAACCATATTACGTTTTATATGCCCAATGAAAGGGACTGCTTAAGTATATGTTGCTACAGCTTTACAATAGAAAACTAGGCAGACAATAAAGTATTTTTAAAGTTCACTTAAAATTTTAAGTGAGAAAATTTGAGAAACATAGTTATATAATTCTAATTGTAATATTTAAAAATATACATAGGTGTATCAAAAAGAAGATTGAAAGGAACCATGCCAGGATTATCAGTTTTCCTTTGCTTTCTTCCTTTATTTTTTGCCTTGTCCATATTTTCTCTAATGAGAAAATTTTTGTCATCAGAAACTATTTATTAGGAAAAAAAACTTAATCTTGCCAGGTCTCCACTTCATCCATTCCTTGATTCCCACCTCTACTCCCCACAAATACACACTTACTTCTATGTTTGATTCTCAACCCTCAACCTATGCAGGAAGTTTCAAACTGTAAACTACCAGGGGGAGTCAGATCTTTCACCCTCTAGGCTAATTTTCACTTCTTGTCCCTGCATAATTATGAACAATTTGCCTTTTCCTTTCAAAAGTCTCCAGTGTAGATGATAAATTATATATTTGGCCTCAGCTGAGAGTGATAGCTTATGCCTGTAATCCCAGCACTTTGGGAGGCTGAGGCGGGCACATCACCTGAGCTCAGGAGTTCGAGACCAGCCTGGCCAAAATGGGGAAACCTTGTCTCTTCTAAAAATACAAAAATTACCCAGCTATGGTGGCAAGCACCTGTAGTCCCAGCTCCTCGAGAGGCTGAGGCAGTAGAATCAGTTGAACCCTGGAGGAGGAGGTTGCTGTGAGCAAAGATTGTGCCACTGCACATCAGCCTGGGTGACAGAATGAGACTCCGTCTCAAAAATAATAATAATTACATATTCAGCCTAAGTTTTTGGAATGGATATGGATTCTGAATGAGATCAGAGATGTAAATTGTCCTAGTACACCTCAAGGCCTGTCAACTTGATAAAATGACAGCATCCAGAATGTTCCAGGAGAAATTCAACAAAACAAAGGTCGTTGGGGGGAATGGAGATTACTGTTCCATCTCTGATAAGTTGTGTAACTATGAGATCTGCAAGCTTTGGTGTTCCTTTTTTTTTTTTTTTGCGACAGAGTCTTGCTCTGTCACCTAGGCTGCAGTGCAGTGGCACAATTTCAGCTCACTGCAGCCTCTATCTCCTGGATTCAAGCGATTCTCCTGCCTCAGGCTCCTGAGTAGCTGGGATTACAGGCATGTGCCACCATGCCCGTCTAATTTTTGTATGTTTAGTAGAGACAGAGTTTCACCATGTTGGTCAGGATGGTTTCAATCTCCTGACCTCGTGATCTGCCAGCCTCGGCCTCCCAAAGTGCTGGGATTATAAGCGTGAGGCACCGTGCCTGGCCCGCTGTGGTGTTCTTTTCTATCCATCGAGGACAGTAAAGCCCATCTCACTGAGCTGTGAGCAGGAGTAAGCAAGGTAGTTCATCCAAAGTGCCAAAGGTTTGGCCTCATGCTTGGCAGGCAGAAGTTAACTGCCAACCCTGATTCCTATCATAAGTACTCTAATTCCAGTATTTCAATTAATACTCAGATTAATAATTTAATGAGTCAAATTAATCCCAGGCTTCCCCCAGACTCTTCTTGTTGCAAAACAACAAGTAAGCATACCGGAGTCAGTTGTCGATGCAAGGCAGAGAAGCAGAGTGGTGAATGGCATAATCATATCCGATTTATATGCATGATCATGTGGGGAAGAATGTAGGGGGATTAGTGACAGGAATTAAGCGGCTTTAAAAAACATAGGTGTCACTTCCATCACTCAGAGGTTTCTCAGACACGTGGGCCATCTGCCAAGGGGTTTCAATATGTACTTGATGTCTATGTGAGTCCTTTTTGGAAAGGCCTGGGGAAAATTCAGGAGATCATTGAGAAGTCCTGTGTAAAGGGACATCCACTGCAAACCTGTGAGGAACAGAGCAAAAGGCCCATGTTCACTCATCGTAGCTCCATACTGTACCCCTGCACTCTGAAGTATAAACTCCACAGACACATAGATCACGAGGCCAGTATGCTTCTGAAATGTATTAGTTCACATTCTTCTTTCACGTTTTCTTGCACAGAATCTTATTTCACTAGTTAGCCAAGGTCTCTATTTCCCTAGGACACAATTTAAAAAATTTTGAGCAATAGTTCAATAGGAAGAATGGCATTACTATCCAGCTTTTGATATTTTCCCCTTGGGTATCGTGAGTCAAGAATCATAGAAGGTAGATTTTGTTGAGATGAGATTTTGAAATCCCCCAAACCCCTTTACTTATCAGGAGCTACTTCTAGTGTGTTGCTCTGAGCAACTTGGAATATGAGACTGGAGAGTGATACAGTTTGTAGGTTTATTTCCTCCAAATCTCACGTTGAAATGTGATCCCCAATGTTGGAGGTGGGGCCTGGTAGGAGATGTTTCGTTATGAAGGTGGATATCATATGAAAGGGTTGGTGCCCTCTCCGTGGTAATGGGTGAGTCCTCACTCTTTTAGTTCATGTGAGAGCTAATTGTTTTAAAGAGCTTGGCATCTCTCTTGCTCCCTCTCTTGCCATGTGACATGCCTGGTCCCCTTTCACCTTCTGCCATGAGTAAACGCTGGTGCCATGCTTCGTACAGCCTGCAGAATTACAAGCTAGATAAACCTCTTTTCTTTATAAATTGCCCAGCTTCGGGTATCCCTTTATAGCAATGCAAAATGGACTAATACAGGGAGCCTCCTAGAAGCATTCAGAGGAAGAGGAAGTGCTTCCATTGGAAAGTTCACGGAGAAGAAATAGTTGACAAAACTGCAATTACTTTTGCACCAGCCTAATAGAACTGAAATCTCCACATCAGTGTCTTTGCTACCCCCACTCTTTGAGGGAGTCAATATTTAGGGGGTGGGATAGTGGACTTTTCCAGAGGTATAAGGGAATCAGAATTGCCCTGCTTCCTTAAGTATTGTTACAATAGCAAGGGTAATAACAATAACAGCAACCACAAGAATTTACCTTTATGGGCTCTTCATACATGCCAAGTGGTATTCTAAGTCTATTACATACATGATTTCATTGAATTCTCATCATAAGTTCACGAGACAAGTACTATTACATAGACAAGTTACCCCCATTTCAGAGATGAGGGAATGGAGACACAGAGAAATTGAAATAAATTTTGCAAGGCCCCGAGCTAAGAAGTGACTGAAATGGGTTTTAAGTTGAAGAATGATGCAGAATCTATGTTCTAGACTCAAGACAGTGTCACATCTTGGTGATGACATAAGCTTTTACTTATTGAGGCTTATGATGTGCTAGGTCCTGTTTTAAGGGCATTAAAAATATTACATTTGATCCTTAGTAAACACAAAATATAGTGCTATTATTGGCGCTATTGTACACACAAAGATATAGAAGAATATAAAAGTTTTAAACTTTCATAAATTTATGCAGCTAGCAAGTACTACCATGGAATTTGAAGTCAGGCAGACTGGGCCCAAGTCCCTTCTGACCTGACTGGGTCTCAGGACTCGGAATAGACAAGGTGAAAACACTGGACCCTAAGAACTGCAGGAGAAGCACACAAGCCCATCAGCTACAGAAGACAACAGCCCTGGAGAAAACTTAGTCCTGGGTTTGGAAAAGTAACTTATCCCAAATTCCGTCTCTTCTCAGATTTCATCAGAGTCACTTGGAGTACCAGAAGGATAGCACTTGCCACCCATCCCCTCCGCCATCCTCATCAAAACTCACCTGGAATATCAGAAAGACAGCACTAATCTCCTATTCCCTTCTCTTCTTCAACCTTATCAAAGTCACTTGGAGTAGAAGAGCAGCACTCATTCGCCCTCTCCTCCTCTTCTTCATTTTCATCAAAGCTCAACTAGAGTAATAGAAGGATAATACTCATTCCCCATCGCCTTCTCCATCCTCATCAAAAGTCACCTGGAGCAACAGAAAGGCAGCACTAATCTCCTATTTCCTTCTCTTCTCCATCTTTGTCAAGGTCTCCTGGAGCACCAAAAAGACACCACTCGCCCCCCACCCCTTTCTCCAACCTCACGAAAGTCACCTGAAATACCAGAAGCATGGCACTCATACTCCAGCCTCCTCTCTTCTCCATCCCCTTGAAGTTTCACCTGAAGTACCAGAATGAGCTCACAAATCACCACTAGTCTGTGACCTCTTTCCCCTGCAGCCAGGTTACTTTTCAGGTTGCAAACCTTCAATGAAGATTTGCATTGAACTTTGATCAAAGAACTTCTTATTCAGTCAGTACTAATTAGTGACTAAATAAACAGCAAGAGAGCCTCAAGATAGGTCCACATGCAGGACTTTCAGACTGGGTAGAAAATGTCAAGACATAATGAGACTCCTTCTCTGAATCACGTCTGGGGAATGAGCGGCTGGGGAGAGCCAAATCCTGAAACACATTAGAAAAATAGGAGAAGGGAGCACAGTTCTCCTTGGGGTTTCCTGTGTCTCTGCAACATCCTCAGGAGGGGAAACATTCATGTGACTGGGAGGGGCCAGGAAGCTGCCTTGCCAAATGTCTTGCTCTGAGTTTGGCTCTGGGGGATGCTGCATGAACCTGTTGTGTTGATGGAAGTTTCATGTCTGTGGAATGTTCGGAAGAGGTAAAAGGGTTGAAGATTGCTAGGAAATGTGTAACACCTAATATGGGACAGGAAGCCACAGCTGTATGGACTGCTTGGGGTCAGGGCTCATCTTGAACACACTCACTCATCATCAGAGGAACTGCAGCCCAGAGAAGGGAGGTGACTTTGTTGAGTGAATGGAGAGCCTTTGGAGCAAGGACGTCTAGGTCTCAAATCCAGGCTCCCTGACTCCCAGGCCAGAGCAATTTCTGCAGTAGCTCAACAACAGAGGGAATAGGGGTTTGGGAAACAGACACTGACTTTTTTTCCTTAATATTCTCCCATTCCATCCTTCAAAATGCCCCCAGCAGAGGGGATGGGGGACTGAGAAGCTGGCTCTTGGCTCTGGGGCTGACACATCTCAGTAGGGGTGGATTGAGAAGAGCTCACAAGCAGGGGCAGATGACATTGCATCAAGTCCAAGTTCTTTAACTTGTTTGCTTGTGACTGTGGACACATCCTTTAGCTTTTCACTTTCTCATCTGTGAAATGGGCCTCGTAAACTTGACCTCTTAGGTCATTAGTGGAAATTAAATGAGATAATGGATAGAAAGTAGCTAATTTAACAGCTCTGTTTATGACAGCAGCTATCCTGTTCCAGCTTTGAAGCTACAGAACTGTCAGCCTGGAGTCCAGGAGGCTGTGAACATCTGTCATGACTGGCTGGTAGAGGCAGGTTGCAGGTATAGAGGCCAATGAAAGTGGCCCCATTGGCTGCAGACATCAAATCCCAGGAGTCACTCTCACTCCCCATGCAGCCAACGGCAGCCCCACCGCAGGCTGGGCTGAGCTCTGTCTGGCTGTCCAGCAAACACCCCTCCCCTCTTCACCTCCCAAGACATCTGGAGCAGCTGACTCAAGCACCAATGAGATAATGTTTTTATTTGTTCCATTTGTTTTTTGTTTATAAATCTGGGCTCCTGACAGAAGCCAGATTCAAAAGTAGGTCTGAGATGTGAAGGTCAGTCTTGAGGCTGACCACAAGGCCGAGGCCCAGCTGGGGAAAACACCAGGTCACCACACCTAATAGCCAGGCCAACTGCTTGCCATTGCACTGTTATGGTGCTTCTCCTCAGTGCCCAGCCCTCAGCGGGAGGTCAGAAGGCCGAGGTACAGCCTTCTAGGACCCAGCCCTGGAGACCCTCCAGGGCACTCTGAAAAAGCAAGAGACTATGATAGAATGCAATATGATCAAGCTGTGACAGCAAAAGCTTGTGGGCTTATTTGAGGATTAAATTAGTTGTAGCAAATCTCCAAGAATAGCTAACAATTATTCTTATGAAAAGGGAAGCACTGGAGCTTTTGAAGGAGCAAGAAGGCTCTATGCTCAGTCTTGGGATCGGGACAGTGTGGAGCGAAAGGGAGGGAAGTTTTGGCAGGGGCAGGAGGGTGATCTAATTGAGACTGGGCCCTTCTTCCTCTAGGCTGATGTGCATCCTTATCGTAGAAACCATTACTTTTTTTCTACCCACTCTGTGCTGGAATCTATGCTAGGCTATGCTTTGCAGAGATCACAGAGATGTTTAGGACTCAATTTCTGCCCACTGCAGTGCCCATAGGTCTGACAAGAAAGAGGAAACATGTAGAATCACACAATTGTGCAAAGCATGCAGAAACACTCTGCAGCATCCCAAGCTCCTGAACCTCCCAAAGCCTCAGTTTCCCCATCTGGACTTACACAACTGGTATCATAATTATATGCTATCTTATAAGGCTTTTGTAGAACAGTCCTGTAGGAAAGTGGTTAGTAGTAAAGCAGTTAGCAGACCTCCTAGCCCATTGTAAGAGCTCAGTAAATGCTACTTAGTATGATGAAAGTGATGACAAGTATTGTCTAGAGCCACTGAAGTGGGGGCAGTGGATGTATGGTGAGAATGGAAAAGGTGACATTTGGTTTGGGACATGAAAGATGAATAAGAGTCAAGTAGGCAGAGGGATCATTGCAGAAAGAGAATTGGCAGGGAGGAATGAGAAGGTACTACATTTGGGAAAAACGATAGCAGCTTTGATATGGATTAATATGAAGGCTGAGCTGCTTCTTGAGCATCTGCAGGTGGCTGGAGAGATGAATAGTCAATTCAAGGACTTTAGGAATCTTGGGCATCAATGTATATGTTTTGTCTTGTAGACCAATGGTTTTAAATCCTCCCTTCCTCTCTTCTCTTTTCTTTTCTTCCTTTTCTTTCTCCCAGTTTTCCTCTCTCTCCATTTCCTTTTAGTAATTGAACTTTTTGTTTGAAAGCAATCTTAAACAGAAGCCCAATATAAAGAACAAAGTGAGGTGGAACTGCTGTTTGAAAGTTACCCAGGGAACTGTCATAGCTGGGGTTTTCCCCAGAAAGCAGAGCCTGAGATAAGCATTTGTGGGCAGGTAGTTGCTTTTTGGATACAACCACAGGGAACAGTAACAAGTGGGTGGGACATGGGGCAAAGAAGAAAGCCAATACCAGTGTTGCTATGTCCAGCTGATCATGGACAATAGAGACTGGGTTCTGCAGGGACCTTCTGAGGCCCATATAGAAAGTTCTTCAAACTTGTCTGCCTGAGGGTAAGAAAGAGGACCACAAAATCTGCCTGCTTTCTGCCCCCATTGGTTAAGGATTGCCTCATCATAGGTTAACTCCCTTTCCTTTTCAAGTTTTCCCACGTGTAGATGTTGAGCAGGGTCCCATGGTTGCCCTACTGCATGATGTTCCAGAAGACCCAGGGCAGTAAGTCAGCCAGGTGGAGTTGCAGCTGGGGGCATTGCCTAGACCCCACTGGCAATGGCTAGGGTAGAAGGTGGGTTGAGTCTGGGGAGAGGTGAATAGGGACAGGAAATTCATTTAGGCAACAATTACTGCCATAGACCAGGGAACAAGTAGTGAGGGAGGCAAGCAAATCACTTGGAGTGAGAAGGAAGGGGAGGTACCATTTTGGAGAATGGTCAGGGAACTAGAATCCATGGGGGTTGGTGGCTGCTTGGATGTGGGAGAGGAGAGAGAGTGATGGGAGTGGCTGTTAGGTGTTGAGCTGGGGCACTAGACAAAGGGTGGTGCTGTTCACCCAAACAAGATTGGAGGAGGTTTATTTATCCACTTACTTTAATGGAACAGACATTTGTTTCCCTTTTCCAGGTAGAGAGAAAATTAGCCCTCAGCTTTCCTGTAAGCTTCCACTAAGTGACTACCTGCCTGCATGAAACAGAAAGAAATTCCGAAATAATGCAAATGGGGTTGGGACAGGATGGATGATATATGCTTAGGACTTGCCTTTTTTTTCTTTTTTGCCTCCGTGTGCTCTTGTATCTACAGAATAACTATCTTCTTCTCTACTGACTTGTAGGCACATAGAATCCTGATGCTGGAAAGAAGACCCTGTCTTTGTGTGGAAGGAAATGCTGGGCATACTGAAGTGATGCACCTGTGTTCACACTGTGAATTGGGATGTGAATACTGACCGTATCCGAGGCCTGATTTTTGTTCCTCTTCCCTTCCCTTGCATGTCTCCTATAGCTCCTTTCTGTTCACTCCTGCTTTCTTATCTTAGGCCAGGTCTAGGGATACCATGAGGTTTTGGTTATTATTCCCTATTCAAACGAGCAAGCAAACAAAAAGCATTGTCTGTGTACAGCCTTTAAAGTATGCAATGCCACTTTCCAGTACGGCCTCCCTTCAGCCCCAGTTTTCTCCTCTTCCACCCAGGGTCAAACCGGTCTACAGAGCAGTAGTGTGATCTTCCCAAGGTCTCATGACCAGGAAGAAGAGGTGAGCCCTAGATCTGAAACCAGGCTTCTGGGTCTTTCTCTATTTCTAATATGCGGTTCAAATCATGTCCTTGGTGCCCCCAAGATAACATATATAAACTTCTAGCACATAGCAGCAACCCATTCAGTGCTATTTTTCTCTCCTTCTCCTCTGATCTCTTTCCATCAAACCATGCTGTTTTTCCCAAAGTTCCTCCAGCCAGTGCATTCCTGAGGAGTTCCTGGATTGCTCTGTGCCTTTATAGAAAAACAAGAATAGTATATAGCCTTCTTGCAGCCCGGACAGCATCTCTAACTGCTCTGAGCCTACATCTCATGGCCCTCAGGATAAAGTCCAGACCCTTAGCCTGGCATGGGTTCCACATGCACCCCAGCCTGTCTAATACTGAAAGCGCTGGGCAGAGTGCCTTGTCTTCTCGGTTACAGCTCTACAGTTAAATCACTTAGTTCCCTCGAAGTTACTGCCTATTTGGGAAACTGTACCCACCCCTAGACTGTGCTGCTTGAGAGTCAGACAAGTCTTATATACATGATGTTTCTCTATGAATTAGCACAGAGCCTGACACAGGTAAGTACTCAGTAAATATGTCTTGAATTAACGCCACAATCAATGTATACATAAATCAGTGAATCAATGAATGAGGGTGGTGATACCTGCCCTTAATGAATTTGCAGAGTTATTGTGGTACAGATGCAAGATGTATAAGTATTAGGTTCTAGACAGACACAGAGCATTATTCCCATGGGTTTATAAGATGGACCTTGAAGCATTAGCCTGTGTGTTCACATAACCTGCATTGGCTGCTGTAGGTACTGCTGTTTAGATGGCAGGGCCGAGGAGAACCTGGCAAAGTAACCTCATGTATCTTGTTGGAAGGAACCATGTTGTAGTTTCTGAATAGAACTTAGTATAGGCAAAGCATGCAGTTCATATTTAGTATTAATAATGGTAGATTCAAGCCATGGGGCAGTGTGCTATTCCCATGCAGTGAGTCACCTGGAAATCCTAAAAGGCTCAAACTGATCTTAACTTCTTAACTTCACTCAATCTCCCTGAGTCTCAGTTTTCTCAGCCCTAAATGGAGTCATAATAGTGACCACCTCCCAGAGTGACTGTGTAAGAATTATGCAGATTGGACAATATATGGCTGTGGCTCCCAAAGTTCCTCCAGTTAGTGCTTTCCTGAGGAGTTCCTGGATTACTCTGTTCCTTTACAGAAAAACAAAAATTGTATATAGACTCAAGCTTTTAAAGGTGTACAACCTTTAGAGTGTCCAATGCCACTTTTCAGTTATTACTGCCCTTCAGCCCTAATTTTCTCCTTTTCATTCAGGGTGAAATGGGTCCACAGAGCAGGAGAGTGATCTTCCTACGGTCTTCCTGGTGACAACTGGCTGGAGGAATGTTTGCTCTCTAGCCAGCATCTAGACATGGAGTGATGAGCATCAGCCTAGTATGTTCCTTGGCTTGAGAATCTGCCCTATAGAAGTATACCATATTATATTATATACTTATAAAGATCTCGCTTTCCAACTTGAGCCTGACAGAGTGGCTCCCACAAAGAAGGGTGGTGAGAAGAAAAAGGGCCATTCTACCATCAACGAAGCAGTGACCCAAGAATACACCGTCACCATTCACAAGCACATCCATGGAGTGGGCTTCACGAAGCATGCCCCTTGGGCATTCAAAGAGATCTGGGAATTTGCCGTGAAAGAGATGGGAACTCCAGATGTGTGCATTGATACTAGGCTCAACAAACCTGTCTGGGCCAAAGGAATAAGGAATGTCCTACACGGTATCCATGAGCAATTGTCCAGAAAATGTAATGAGGATGAAGATTCACCAAGTAAGCTCTATACCTTGGTTGCCTATGTACCTGTTACCACTTTAAAAAAATCTACAGCCAGTGTGGATGGGAACTAACCACTGATTGTCAAATATATCAAATAAATTATAAAATTGCCAAAAAAAAAAAAAAAAAAAGACCTACAGGAAGCTGCTCTGAAGAGGAGAGCCATGGCCACATGTCTTCATTCCTTCAATCTGCATGGTAGATTCTGGTCTTGTCTGATTTAGAAAACGGCCTCATTTATTAACAGAAGGCCACAGGGCTGAGAATGGGCCCAGCCCTCTGGAAGAAGGTGATTTGAAAGCGATAGGTCCTCAGGATCTCAGCCAAGAGACCTAAGGTGTCAGACCAGGCACTTGTCAAAGCAGGAAATGAGAGTTGTGTCAGAAGTCAGAGGGAATCTGGGGTATCAGTGGGTACATCTTGTCCTAGATGGGGGTGTTCTGTAGCAGCCCAGGGGCACAGAGCTGACTCACCAGACAGCAGACACGGTAGCAGTGACCAGCGGCACATTACTGCTCTCAGAAAGGAGGTGGTATTGGACTGTACTTCTAAATTGTGTACCACACTGCTGCACTGATTTGGGCAGAGGAGGGTAGGGCTAGACTTTAAAGCTGAAGGCCTGTGGGTTGCAGGAGGGTTGGCCTGGGGAAAGCAGAAGCTGACAGCTGCATTCTTGCTTTTTGTACAGACACAGGTTAGATATATTCTCTGCTAGACTCGAAGCTATTGTGTTGGCAAAGACCCTGTCCCAGTCTTTGGTCTTCTCTGTGTTACTGGAACTGAGCATGATGGCAGGCACATGGGAGGTGTTCAGTAAATCACTGCAGAATTCAGGAATAACCATGTAGAGCTGGAGAATATGTGTGTTGAGGTGGGGAAGGTGGACATATTGTCGTAAGAAAAGTATAACTCTAGGATTTGAAATCTTACCCTCTCCAACCTGAGACCTTCTCAGGTAATTGTAGACAAGATTCATGAACACACTTCCAGGGTAAATACACTTTATGTAGATGCAGAGTAGCTGGGACTTGGAAGAAACAACTCCTCATCTGAAGGATAATTTAGCTATTGCAAGCTGGAGCCTCACAGAAGGTTACCTAATATGTCTGTGTCTGCTTCCTCATCTGTAAAAAAAGGGGCTCATGCCTGTTCATGGAGTAACTGAGGAGTTGCTGAGATGACATGTGAGAAATTAGCAGCCCACAGCACAGCCTGATAAATGTTTGTTGAATGGCAAATGCCATTCTGGTGACTGAAGTTCACCGTGGCTCACTTCTGCTTTTTACCTTGACTCATCCTCCTTGTTGTCTGCCAAAAATCATTCTGTGCCCAGCCTGGTTCCTTCTCATACTAAGAGGTCTATTCACAACACTAGCTGGCATCAGGTGGGAAGCCACCCTTGGTCATCTGCTGTTCATCCTTGGGGGACGGACAGTGATGGACAGGCAGACTCTGAAAATGGAGCTGAGTCCTGAGCACTGAGCATGTGATCCATCATTGAAGCCACTTCGAGAGGAGAGGAAAGTAGTCAGTAGTGTCACCTACTGAGTGGCACTGCTGGTAGCAGGAGGGTCTTATTTTAGCAATGCCTCTGTGCTCTTGCAAGTATCACTTGGGAAGCAGGATTAGGTTTGCTAAATATATAATTAAATAAGGCAAAATATCAGAGAAGAGGCACAGATGAAGGTTATGGATTTATAAAGCAATAGATTTGGAAAAGGCTATGATGGTTTCTTTATATATTCCCTAAGAAAAATAAGCACGAAGCAGCAAATTTCAACTGTAGAGAGCACGTGGACTCACAGGGAGAACCATTAGCGGGCTGAAGGCTGGGATGCATTACTGAAGAGAGGAAGGGAAGAGACTTGCATTTTTTGGCTGCATGGTCTGAGCCAGGCCCTTCCCATATACACTGCAGTCTTACATGGGAGAGATTGCTATCTCTATTTTAGTGAAATAGAAACTAATGCTCAGGTTTGTTAAGTGACTCACACACACCCATGGTATCTGTGAGTGTCAGAGCTGGGGCTTGTATATCCAAAGGGCATTTTTCTATAGAATCACACTGTCCAGGAGCCCTTCTGGTTTACAAAGAAATTTTTAATGTAAATCTTGTCTAATTATTGTGGCAAAGATCAGAGAAGCAGGACTTCAGTGTGAACCTTCTACTTAAAGAGGGTGTTGGGAATACTCTAGTTAAATTTCCACTGTAGTCCACCACTCTATGTTTTTGGCATGTTCCTATAATGGCCTAGTTGCCCAAACCATGGCTCTGTTGAGAGGTGTATTCTCCTTGATTTCGCTAAAGCAAGAAACTCTACCGACCCCATCTCTGTTCTTGTTTGGCTCTACCTGTCATCAGCCATAAACTAATCCCATACTCCCAGCTTTTGCCTCTGTTCAAAGCTCCCAGCTCCAATACAACTTCCAACATAAAAGCCAGAGTGATCTTCTCGAACTCTGGATCTACGAATGTTCGAGCTTTGCCCTCAAATTTAGAACAGTAATCTCTTGCCACCACATTTTATCCAGTTCTGTGGTCTGGCATTCAACTTATCCATTTTTTTTCAATGTTTCAAAGAACAAAACATTGTTCGTTTTTTTTTTTTTTTTTTGCTGTCCCAGTAAGAAAGTTTGCCTAATCAAAGGTCATAAAAATTTACTCCTATCTTCTCTTCTAAGAGTTATATAGTTATAGCTTTTACAAGGAAGTCTGTACAAATTTTAAGTTATTTTTTGTAAATGGTAATAAATTTATTTTTAGATGGTTTACATTATTTGATTTATACAATGAATTTACTCTTTTTTCTATTAACATTTCAATTACCTACTGCAGTTTTATAAAGAATATATTGATTTGTGTATGTTTATTTGTAGCCATTAGCCATTCTAAACTCTAACAAGATTTTAATTTTTTTTTCAGGGTTAAGAAACAGAAAATAATTATTTTAAAAATATCCCTTTTTGAATACTTCTATTGCTTTTTACTTTATTTTACTGACTTTAGCATTCTAAATAATGTTAAATAATAGTAGATGATAGTAGACATCTGTATCTTGTTCTTGAATTTAGTGGTAATACACCTGGTGTTTGTTCAAAATTGACTTCAGATTATCTTTATGATGTCAAAACTATCCTTCTATTCCCTCTCTACTATTTCTAGTTGAATTAAGACAGTATGGTAAGTTTATGGTTATCTGTTTTCTGCTCTGTTAATCATTTAATGAAATGATATAATGTAGTTATCAACATTTTCAGTACTGAACCATCCTTGCATTTGTGGAATACATCCTGGTTAGTCAAAGGACATTATCCTTTTAAGGTACTTCTGGTTTGGAACTCCTACCATTACATTTATGATACTTGCACAAATGATAATTGCCTCACATTAATATACGACAAATTCCCTTTCTTGGGCCAAGCCAAACTACATTTAAAAAGTAGGTGAAGGCTAACAAGAAAAGGCCTAGATGAGGTTTCAGGATCTAATTTTTATTCATTTTGGAGAACCTGATAATTGTCCACGTGACAAAGTGTTTATCTCACAGTTTCTCATTTTAAGGTCCTGCCCCTATTTTGGCAAAGCATTGAAAGGAAGTACTAAAGCATCACAGGGAAGTCTCAGTAAATAAAACTGCAAGAATACAATAGTTATACAATCACTCAAGTGTTTACCGTATGCCATATGATACTATACTTGAGACTTTACATATTTTATTTCTCCTCCTCCTCCTTCTTGGCAGGACAATTTATTGAAATATTAATTAGTATTTTCCATATGATAGGTTGGAAAAAATGTGTCTGGAATATATGTTCTTTTCCCCTGAGGGCATTATTACAGGCTTTTGTGTTGCGGCCCTGAAAAGAGAAGACATCTAAAAAAGATCCCCTCGTCTACTCCCACCCTCAGGCCTTTGTTTGAAGAACGTATGGAGATATCCAGGGAGGTGGCCTGTGAAGTGGAAAAGGAGGCAGGACAGGCCCTACGTGTGCACACAGGAACCCTGCCTTCTACTGAGATTGCAAGGTAAGTGAAGGTATCATCCTACAGTCTAGGGTTGGGGAGCATGCTGTAGCAGGTCCCACGAGTATCAGGGTCTTTGATGGCGTGGTTCATGATGTCATGAAGTTGACCACTGAGAGGCAAAGCCTTAGCATGATGGCAGAGTCCTCTGTTTGTGAGTGGAAACATTTTCATTTTCCATCTCACTGAATAGCTGTAGACTTAAAAACAGAGTATATTCTTCCATTTTTCAGGTGCTGTGGAAGTTTCCTGGACCTTTGTATGTAGCCTAGAAAGGAGGGGAGTGTTCCCTCCAACTCTACCTTTACAAAGTTGCACCTCATTGTTGGAGAGCAAATTCCTATCTTCTAGCTATACAATTCTCATGCTAACCTTTGAAAGTTTTTAATCATTATTCTATTTTTAGATAAGAAAATGAAAACCCAGAGAGAGTAAGCAACTGGTCCAAGTAACTAGATGTTATCTCAAGTTAAGCTGCTTTCAGAAATCATGGCTGAACAATTATACTATGCTGCTTTACGTTAAAAATAAAAAAAAAAAAAAGCTATTCCTTACTAAGGGACTACTTTATGCCATGTACAGGGCTAGGTGCTATAGATAGATAGGTAGGTACATAGGTAGGGAGATAGATAAATTTTATTATATATAAAATATATATAACACTTCAAGGAAGGTCTTCCTATTATATTAATCATTTCATCTTGTGGTAAAGTAGAAGATGGAGGATTATTTGGTAGTTGTTAGACCTGGTACTTACTCCCAGTTCTGCCACTAGCTTTGTATGTTAGTTTCTTCATCTGTTACCTGAGAATTACAAAATTTGCCTTCTGATATGTTCATGAGTATTGAGTGAAGTATTGAATATATCAGGATCTTGCTAACTGTAAAAAGATGTGCACACATGAACCCTGCCTTCTACTGAGATTGCAATCTATACTGGTCTTCTCAACTGAGAGCCTCTCTTCAGCAGTTACCAAAAATACTGAGGTATATATTACAATGCAGATGGGACCAGGACACCAGGAGTTGGACACTAGCCTTGGAAACCGATTGTTTATATTTGTGTGTGGTCTCCTTGAAGCAGAGGTTAGTTCATACATAGCTCTTCTGGGTCTGGCAAAGTCAACTGGAAACTGCTAATGGCCAATCATCCTTTAAGATTGCTTCTTTCCAGTCCCCTGCATTCAGGGAAGCCAAACAAACAAGACACAATTTCATCACCCACTCCAAGGAATCTATCTTTGACAACTATTCCAGACAGCAGACATACTAGAATATGTAGTCCATCCATAGGACCCAAAAGCTGATCTCCCAGTAGAGATCAAGTCATCCCAAGAAAAGTCCAAAAAGACTCCCTGAGCAGATGTCTGCCTTCAGGATCACATTGAGGTATGTGTTTGTACCTTGAGGTCACCACCTGGTGTTGGCTACATCTAGAGTTGCTCAGGACAAGCTGTTTGCTAATCCAGAGGGGTCTAAGGTATTTGTTGAAGAGTCACCAAAGTCAGCCTCATTGGGTTCAAAGCTTGGTAGAACCAAGGAAGTAGTCAGATTATGTCAAAGGCAATGGGGATTGCAGGGGAAAAGTTTGAAGAAAATCACTGAGATTTAACAATAGATTTCTTTCTCCATCAATACTGGGAAAGTGTGCCTGGTAAAGAAAGCATCTGGGGACCCACTAAACACCATGAGGTTACAGACCCATCTTTTACTCTTTGCTTTCTCTATACTCCAAGACTTGACAATGTCTTGTACATACTTGGTGCTGAATAAATGTTAGTTGGCAACTGAGTGAATGAGTATTTGGGCAGTGAGTGGGTCCCAGCTGCCGTAAATCTTTGTACAACTTAGCAGTTCCTTGCATACATAGAAATAAATTTTGCACTAACCCCCATTTTTTTTCTCATCAGGAATTACAATGCCAGATACAAAGAAGAAACAGATCTAGGTTGTTCTGGACTCAAGGGTTCTGGGTTCCAGTTTCAAGCTTAGAGCTATTCTGAACCTTCACCTGTCTCCTTGCATGACATAGAGAAATCATGTAAAGTCAGTTTTCTTATCTGAACATTTAAAATGGTGTTTCTTACCTCATGAGGCACTTTTTTTCATAATTAATTCCATGAAAAAATGTGTATTATCCACCAGTACAGTTTCTGTAGGATTGCAGTTAAGAATAAGAAAAACATGCTTTGGCATCAGAATGTGTTCAGATCCTGGGTCTGCCACATAGAAGCTGACTGTTCTTAGGCTAGTCACTTACATTTTCCCAGGCTCCTGTTCTCTAATATCCACTCCATTAAGTTGAGGGGATAGCGATTGCAAAGTGTTTATACTGTCCAGAATATGGTAAGTGCTTATTATTATTATTAGAAAGAGGAAGCAATATCTCATTTGGATATCAGATTTTGATAAGATAAAGTTGATCACTATTCCTTAAAGATTTTTCTTCTTCGTTTAAAAAATAAACTTTTAAGAACATAGCCAATTCACAACACTGAGTTTCACTATCCCATTTTAACGTCAGCATTTCAATTTTTGTGTTATTTTCCTCTTGCTTCTTTTGGAATGGAACTACAAAAACACGAAAAGATTTTATAAACTGGATAACATCTTCTGCTCTTTCCTAGGTCTTTGGGATATAATTCAATTTCATGATACAATTAAGAAAGAAGTCTAAACCAAGGGACACTTAGCACACTGTGGCAACATGTGGGTGTTTCTCTAGTATGATTTCACAGAGAATTTTTAGGTCTGCCAGGGTCTCTGTGCCTCTAGTTTTTCATCAAAAGGGGATTCCTGACTCATAGTGTGGGGAGGCTGAAAATGCATGGTATATATGGAAGTGCTTTCTAACTGGAAGGTGACTAAGGACACAGGTACTATGGTGTGGTCCTCAGAGCAAACCCGTCGTGCCCCTTTCTTTTGGGTCCCTGGTGGTTGAAACACCCTGTAAGCATCTTCCTCTTTCCTAATTAATGAATCAGCCACAGGTCTCAGGAAGCTTACAATTTCTTTTTCTGCCCCGATCTCTGCCCCTCTGAAATTGCAGCATTTTCATGATCTTCTTCCTTTCACAATTGACATCTTTATTTGTTATTCTGATACCAAGGGGCTGTTCATAGAAATTTTGAAAGTCAAAATTCTCAGTCACATACTCCTGCTGCTCTGTAAACTTAACAACTGACTGATGGCGTCCTTTAGGAAAGACTGCTCTTGCAAGAAACTGGCTTAACAACCTCCTCCCATCATTTTTCTCTTGCTTTCTGTGAAGACCTAGGGAGTCTGAATGAATCCCCGGTTTAGGGTTTGGGGAGGACAGCTTGGCCTGGAGGGCCCAGAACTAGAGCAGGTTTCTGTCTTGGGCACAGGGCTCAGAACCCAGAGGATCCGTTGAGCCAGGCTCCCTGGAGGCAAGTCTAGGTCCAAACACCTGGTTATCTATGTTGTACGCTCTTATTTTCCCAAATACCGTTCTATGTCTAACTTTATTCTCAGAACATTGTGAGACAGGAATCATCTCTAATTTTCCAGATTAGAAATTCAAGGCTCAGAGAGATTCAGTAACCGCTCTCAGAAATCACACAGGTAAGTGACAGAGCTGAAATTCAAATGCAAATCTACCTGACACCTAACCCCACATTCTTTTCCCCAATCACAAAGGACCTTCAGACAGTGAGAATTAAGATAAATTTGCAGGTTAAATCCCAAAATATTTTGCCTTGATAGTAAATAAATTTTCCAAATGGAAACAAAGTATTAATGAATAATATCTTAAAGAGTTTTGAATGCTGGGAGCATTGGTGATAGCGTCAATGAAAATCAGCATTTGCATCAGCTGGGCAGTTTTCCTCCTGAATCTTCTAGTCGCAAACAGCCAGAGGTTATTTCTGATTACATCAGCAGCCAGGTAGATCCAGTTTAGGAATCTCGAAACCACATATGTGACTCACATGTCATTGTTAGAACAGTAGGAAACACATTAACTCTGCTTTAACAAGCATTCATTGAAAAGTCGGGTTTCCAGAAACCAGTTTCTCCGTGTACTTGGAGCACATAATCTAAGCCCTTTTTCCTGATGACAGTGTCCTTGCGTGAGGATGTACATTATGTGACCTGACAGCTTAACAAGACGATATCTGCTTTTACAAACTCTGTGTCCTAGCACATTCCATTGAACTTATAGCAGGTGACTAATGAATATTTCACCACCATGATATTTTGAGTTGCAAGCTATAGGGACTATCATTTGACTGAACAATACATTAAAAATCTCTGCAAACATTGTAATAACAAAATACTCTGCTGAAGTCATAAACAAGAGTTCTTTCGGTCTAGCTCAGAACTGTCAATAATGGTGGTCTGTTACAGACATTTTTAAATGACGGAAGATGGCACTAATGTCTTTCCAAATACATGAATTTGATTATTTTTTAAGCTGTATATGCTTAAAATCAGATTTTTTCCATAGTTGGATGACGAATGTGGGGTCTCAGAAATACTCATCCTCTGGTGTTGGCATGTGAGTTGAGGACCCAAAGCATAGTCTAGGGAATGGAAACTGCAGTGAGACAGAAATTATTACACTTAGATTCAGCTGAACTTGGCTTCCATGTTGCATTCTGCTTTTCTCCTGGCTATATGATCTAGGAAAAGTCACTGACCTCCTTGGTACCTTAGCTCTCATGGGAAAATAATGATACTTCACAGAGGAATCTGTGAGGATTAAAATAAGATGGTAGGTCGAAGGTGCCCAGTCCATAGTAACTGCTCGAAAATACGGTCTCATTCATTTGTTTGTCTCCATAGAGCAGTGGACAACCAGATAAGCAGAGAAACAAGTTCTGAAGGCAAGAGACGAGGGCTGATAGAGTGTAGAAGAGGAAACTTGGTAGGCCTGAGTTACCGGAGGGGAAGGAGGGAGAACCCAGGAGCACAGTCTTACAGAATGCCTACCACTGTGTGCCAGAGAGGAGAAGGGGTGTCAGAGGAAAGAAGATCAACTCTTTTAAACAGACGTGAGAGTCTAACTTGTGTGGGCTGGTTTGACTTAAGGGTGATGTTTCCTAGGGTTTCCTCTTGCCTGCCTTTTTAGGTGTTACAGGGAAAAGGAGAAAGGAACATATGCTTTTGTTTACTCCAGGGAGGGAAAAAAAGAGAGAGAGAGAGAGAGAAAATAAACAGAACTTAGCTCTGGGCTATTAAAACTCAGATAAAATTGAAATGGCAATGTCTTCAGATTTCCCTGCCATGTTATAGGTTCCTGGGCATAAAATGGTGGAGCACCAGGGGTCTTGTAGTTATTACTGAAAAATTAAATGAAAACACACCCACAAAGATAAAGACCTGATTTGAACATCCTGTAGATTTTGGATTGTTTACTGTAAGGGAAGTAAGAGCAGCTTTATTTGGGTTTGGATTTGTCTTTGCAGATGAGTTTTATGTGGGTGATTTTGCATAAAATATCAACCTTCCAAGAGATGCCAGCATCTGCAGAACTGGGAGATGTGCTTCAGACTTGCTCATAAAAATCTTATCTTTATCATCTTTTGGGAGGTGATTTGACTAGTCTTGATGGGCAGCTGGATAGAATATTCTAGTGAAGGAGGGGATGTGACCAAGCTCATATGCCCACAGAGGCTCAGCAAACAAGACTTTGCAGCAGCCTCTATAAAGTGGCTTCAAAAATATATTTGAACAGTGTCCATTAAAACGTGACTGTATACCAAACAGCCGGTGTGGACTTAGACTGCATTACATCTATGCATTAGGGTGTGGCATGAGGCGGAATCTTCCCAGTCCCACCCTACCCTAAAAGTTTAACTACTATTAAAAGTTTGTTGACTGTTTCTTACTCTACAGATACCAAGTTATGTAAGAAGTCCATCAGGTCTGGGCCAATCAATCTCACTGTTTGGGGATGACACAAGTGAAAGAGTGGACATATTGATATCTGCCCAGATCCTCTCAGATCCCTTTTGCATTTCTGTGTACCCCTTTCCTGGCTGGGTGTCTTTGTGTCTAACAGACAGCACCCCTGGGCAACTATAGCCACTTTGTCCAGCAGCTCAGAGAGCTGGAAGTACCCAAGTTTGCAACCTGCTGGAGTGGCCCATGCCAGTGATAGACTGTAATAAAGAATATGAACCCTCAGCCTCCTTGCCTTGAGTCTGAATGAACTCTAAGGTATAATTTCCACTTTAGAGACTCACTGTGGGATCAGACTGAGGCTGCACACTGCCTGAGATTGTACGTTACTCGATGTCTTTCCCTTTCCTTTCTTGCTCCCTGAGCTCCTCTGCTAAGATGTCCTGGGAACACTCCCCTAATAAATCACTTGCACTTGAATTATTATCTCGAAGGCTTCTCAGGAAACTGACCTAAGGCAGTGCATTAATCCAATGCTTCATATTGAAATGGTGTGTATGTGTGTGTGTGTGTGCGCACGCACACACACGCAACTTAATTATTGTGAGCCTTCTTTCATGGCATGAAGGGAGCTTGTAGGATAAGGAGACCTTAGTTCTCTCTGAAGGGGTAAAGTTGATTTTTTCCATCCCCATGAGGGTAGCAAGGCAGAGATCCCTAGGATGGGTTGCAGCCCATCAATGTTAAAAAAGTCCACATCCCTGCTAGGTGCTACAAAGAAGGTGGTGCTTTGACTCATGGTGAATCAAGGGAGAGGGAGAGAGTGTGGGAGCCAGCAACCTGCTGTTGCTTAGGGTTGAGGAATGCAAAGTGTCCTGCGATCTCTATAGCAGCTCCCTGTTTCAAGCCTTGGCAGCTGGAGGTGGTTACAAGTAGCCACCTTCATAAATGTGGAGAACGTACACATTTTCCTTGAGAATTCCTAGGAAATAATGGGGACATGACATTCCACTATGTTTCAAGAGATAGCTATCAATTCAATATTCATTTAGACCGCATTACCACACATTTCTACTAATCCAAAAAATATGATGCAGGCTTATTAGGCTGGGCTGCCTCCAGGGATTGGAGACTCGCCATCAATGGAAATATCCAAACAGGGATGGGATAGGAGGGGCTTTTGTCAGGCACATTGTAGCTGGGATTCCAAGTTCAACTGAGTGAGAGGGAATCACCTAGCTGATCCTTTCAACTCCCAGGTATCAATAGTTCCATCACTAAGGAGAGCATGAGCATGGCAGGAGCATTGTGGCATTTGCTGCTTTTCCCCACAAGGGAATACTCATGTCATTTGCCACATTCCTCATAACTCCTCCTCCTGAGTCCCTGCTAAAGACTGACAGGGATTTAAGTTGGATATGACAAAGGTTCCGAATTCTACAACTCAGCAGGCAGGCAGAAGAAAACAACTCCCTCTTTCATCAGGAGCTGGGGTTTCATCAGTTGCCTTTTATTGCAAAGGGTTGGGAATCATTGGGGGTTTGGGACACATCGAGGGCAGGCTTGGCCCTGCCATGTCTTCACTCCAGACAGACATCTATTACCCCATCTTCCCCGCCAGTCCTTGCAACAACACTTAATCATGCGACACTCTGAGCTCCACCACCACTTGCCTCACCTGGCTCTGTCCTGCAGGCTTGCCTGCTAGTGTTATTCCTGTAGGATACACAAATTTTATTTTGGTTCTGCTGCTCCCATGTGAGATTGAGTTTGAGCTCCATCGATAATGTAGAAAGGATAACAAACACATGTGTAGAAAGTGAAAAGGATAGACACTGGAGCCAGGTGAAACCAGCTACCTCAACTTTTTTAACTTCCTGATTTTGACTGGGGCTAAGAATGAATAAAGCCAATTTGGGCCCAGATCTTATTCATGAAACTTAAACTTCAAATAAATGACATGTTTCCTCTTTAATGCAAATATTCACTCTGGGCACTGAGCTGGGGTGTCCAGGGTCTCCTCATGGCATGGTGGCTGGAACTCATCCCTTCCCTTGGAAATTGTCAAAAGAGCTGAAAATTCTGGAAGGAGTAAGAGACGGAAAATAAATCTGTCCCTACTTTGGAGTAGAATGACAAGGCTATGCCTCCTCTGAGGGAAGACATGGGATCTGGGATTCGCAAAGCCAAGAAAATCTAACTATCGACAGGAGTTACCAAATGGAGCAGAGGAGAATAATCAACAGTTTCATGGAAAACTCCCAGCTGTAAATCCCTTATTTTCACAACTCTGGGTGGTTATAGAAAGCAGGGGAGCAGACCTGTGCCCTTGACCTTTCCTCATAGACAACACAGCCTGGAGAAGAGAGGGTTAAATGGTATGTGGAGGACTTGAGCTACTCTCCATCTCCATTCACCCGAAATCCCACTGGGATATTCTAATCTCCTTGGAACATGCTGCATTATCTGTACTTTGAGCACAGCTCACGTTTCAAATGGCAGGCTGCAGAGCAATCTGATTGTTTTATAGGCCGAGCCGAGAGAGGAGCTCCAGTTCCTTTCTCCTGGCCAGGTGCCCTCTTTGAGGGAGAAGACGTGTGGTGTATAGAGACCAGCCAAATGCTTAACGATTTCAGAAACTTCAAAGGCAGGGGAGGAGCCAGAAACAATAAAAAGGAAAATGATAAACATTCAGCTTAAGGACGAGCTGAGTTAAAATCCCTGAGAAATTACTCTGAGCAGTTAGAGGCTGATTCTCAGAGGCCAGTGGCAACATTCCATGGTGTTACACAACGTTCCAAGAAGCAATTATTAGCTTTGTTTTAGTTGTGATTAATACGGTTAACAACTCATAGAGGCGGAAAGACGATGGAAATGAGGAAGATGAGCACACGGAAAGGGGCTCCTGCTCTAGCCCAGCACTCTCAGACAAATACAGGGAGCTCATTCCACCTTCAGGGTGTCTAGGAGGTCTTCACCCATTTTGAAAATTCAGTTTTGGAACTATTTTATAAAGAGAAACACAGTAATTTTTTTTTTTTTTAAAAACCAGCCCAATGCCCTTGCTGTAGCATAGCAAAAGGAAATCTTTATTAAGGGACTAATCACTTCCTGTAGGCGAAGCTTTGCCATGGGGCTCAACAGCATTAAGGTCATGTCTGCATAAAGACCAGGGGAGAGTCAGAGTGATCAGCTGGAATGTTTAGGTCCAAAATATTGGAAGAGCTCAGCCTGATTCTCATGGGGTACTTAAATAGCTCAAGTTGGGGAAAAAAAAAATCGGTAGATTTAAATCATTCCATAACTCGATGTGAGCATTTACTATGTGTCTGACACTTTTCTAGGGCTGTGTTTTCTTCCAGCAGGCAAGACAAAGATTCCTTTTTCTCATGAAGCTCACAATCTAGAAGGAGATACAGACACGAAATAAAAGCCGCAGTGATACATCCTAGGTTAAAATTGACAGTGCTATGGAAAAGAAGAAAGCTAAGCATGGGAAGGAGTGTTAGGAGTGTCAAGGGCTACTTGGGGAGGCAGGGAACACACGAAATGGGTGGACACATTGGGCTTCATCAAGATCAGGAGATCCAAGCAAGGCATGGAGGAAGTGATAAGGTCAGCCTAGAGGTTTCCAGGGGGCATCCAAGAAGAGTAAAGGAACGTGTGCCTCAAAGGGGCAAGTCAGGAGTGTGCTCATGAGTGTCAAAAGAACAAGAGATCCCGTGTGGCTAAGGTGAAATGAATACTGTGGCGAGAGAATGGAGGCTCAGAGGAACAAGGGGTTGAAGGGAGGGCCTGAAAGGTCTTAGAGATGTTGTGAAGATACTGCCAGAGTAATATACTGCAAACACTGTGTCTGAATGCTCTAGGAGACTTGAATACCTCAGACAGAAAAATAAAAAATATTTACATATGTACAGAAAAAAACATGTAGTTCTTATCTTCAAGAAGCTCACAGTCAAGTGAGAGAGACAGATAAGTCAACATAGAATCATAATCATACATGTGATAAATAGATACTACAAAAGACAAAAGCTTTGATTTGGGAGCAAAGGGAATGATCTGTAAACCTGTTTGTTCGGAGGAACCAAGGAAGATGTCCTAGAGGAGAGGATACCTGAGCCTACTTGTTAAGTTGAAAATGATAAATTTGTTAGGCATTTTGCCCTACCTATTTGCCCATAAGGACACTTACGCTCTGAGGATGTATGTGGTTTGTCCCGGCTGCCCAGCAGCTAAGGTGCCAGTCCAGTTTACCTCCTACTAGAACAGTTGCCTTCCTGTTTACAGACCCAGTTTGAGCTATGTTTGGGGTTCTCCTCCAGCTGTCTGCTGAGGCCATGAAATGAAAAGCCTTGGCCACAAGGGAGCTTCTTAGGAAACTCCGAGCTTGCCTTCTCCACTCCTGATGTTACTGGCTCCCCACTGGGGACTCTCCTTCAATGAAAATCTAGATCGTGAACATTATAAAGATGGCCTGTGCAAATGAATTTCCCATGCTGGTAAATCTTAGAGTAGAACAAGGAAGACCTATAATCAAACAGAAACTATGTGGGTAATTTAATTAGAGATTCACTGGAAACGTAAGGTCTTCAAGGTGAACAATCAGAGCATTGAAATGTATTCTTCCTGATCGACTAGAAAGTTTGCAAAGTTTGGTTTCAGACAGCCCGGGGTACATATGCAGGTTCAATCTCTTGCTGGCTGTCTGATCATGGCCCTGTTTTCCTTCTCTGTTATATGGGATTATAATACTTGTCTTTCCCAGCTCCCAGGGCCATTTTGAGGATCAGGAAAGCGTGTCATAAGCTGTAAAGCACTACACCTGTGTTGAATGTTTTCCTTTTCAAGATGACTTAAAAAAAAAAAAAAACTTCATTGGTTTATTTAGTCAATATGACACACATTTGCAGTCTTTTGAATCCATGGACTTTTCATATTAGAAATTACAATTATTAGAGAGATTCTTATTTAAAGCCCTCATGTTACAAATGAGCAAATAGAGGCCCAGAGAGGGAATGTAATTTATTTAAGATTGCACAGCAAGTTAGAGCTAAAGCTGGACCTGGGTTCCCTAACTCATCTTTCTGTGTTCTTTCAAATAAATTATAGTCTATAATAGAAGAGTCAGAGAGACAGGAAGTATCATTTCCTTCTGGGGTTCTTCCATTGGAAGCACATTGCAATTCCTTCTATAGCAAGCACTTTCACTAGTTTTAAAGGCATTTGTTTTTCATAAAAGACTCTTAATCCAGCACTTGCATAAAACTGCTTTCTTTAACTCTTCCAGTAATCCAGTAGGTTATTTGTAACCCCATTTTGCAGATGAGGAAACTGAGGCTCTGGAAGCTGAAATGACTGACCCAAGGTCACATCTAGGAGGCAGCAAAGGTGGAGCCCACCTTTGAAGGCACTGTGCCCCCATGTCTTTCCACCACACCAAAACCATATATGCTACTTTCTTTTTTAGCCTCTGGCAGAATTTAAATGTCTGCATTAGAAAGGAGCTAATCAAAGAAAGCAGCTGAAACAGTGAAATCCATCTTTGTGCACAAACCTAATAAATAGAATTAATATTGCAAACTAGACTTAGAGGATAACCTGATTTTTAATTTTTTTATGAGATTGCAAAAAATAATAATAATAAAGATAATGTTTTCCATAGACACGGTGACTTTTATCCAAAGCAGTTTCACAAGTATGATGGAGATGAATCATAGGGAGGATTTATGAGTGAGTCTAACATTTAGCAATGTGGGATGCCCTAGCAGAGGCAGGTCTGTATAATAACAGGAGCACTGAAATCAGAACTGCTTTTATCAGAGATGCTTGGCAGGTAGGATAGATTCATTACTATTGTAAATATAAGAAAGTATAAAAAGTGAATAAAACTCACCTAAGCCCAGATATCTAGAAACAGTTATTCATGATATTGTTGTATGTTTCTTCCTTCTTGTCCCTGAATATCACCTTTTAAAAACTTTGGCTGGGATTAGACTGTATGTGAATTTGCACCTGATGTTACTAGTATTATTTACTATAAAATGTGCTCAGAAAGATAATATGAATTACATTCTATTTTTGAAAATAAAAAAATATGTATTAAAGAAACACCCCCAAGGGGGGGAAAAACAATGACAAAAACCAAATGCAGGAAAAAAAATGGTGAGGTGAGTTGCAGGTTTTAAAGCAAAAGATAGTCTTTACGAGAGAAGACAGGACTCTTGTTTCAATGATACTCTGTCCTTCCCCTCCCCACCCCCCCACGAGTTCTTGTTAACATTCCTGAGGCAACATTTTGGTTGACTCTTTCAAACTGGCTGTGTGTGCTTGTGCAGGGATTGGCCAGCCTTTTCTGTAAAGTGCAAGAGGGTGAATCATTTCGGTTTGAGGCGATACAGGCTCAGTAGCAACTACCTAACTTTGCTATTGTTCCCTGAAAGCAGCTATAGACAATACATCAACCAATGAGTGTGGCTGTGTTCTTACAAAACTTTATTGACAAAAATGGACACTATGGGATTTGGCTCTCCTTGGGGCATTTGTTAGTCTTTGCTTGGCTGGGCTGTGTGCTAAACTGTGTATAGATACAGAAAAGAAGGAAGTGTTTTGTCTTTGCCCTCAAGTAACTGGGAGAGATTAGAAAGGCATCATTGCAATGTCGCAAATGAAGAGCAATAAATGAGATGCACACCAAGTGCTGTGAGATCAAAGAGAAGGAAGGGAGCCGGTCTCCTCCGGGCAAGAAAGCAGAGATCTAGCCTGAGCTTCAGAAACTGAGTAGGAGTTTATTTATACGCGCCTGTTCAGTTGGCTGTGTTGGGTTTCTTCTCCTACAAGGTTTGGGGGTGTCGCCATGAAAATTCCCAAGTCCTGGGCTTGGCCTAGACCAGTAAAACTTCCCAAGAAACTGGTGGGCACTTTGCAGAACAAACTTTACTAAACCATCACCCTGGATTATTTTTTATTCTTGTCTGATCAAGGTATGAAAACAACGAAGCCGGTGCCTGTTTGAAGTCCATCTGTGTTGTGTTTATTTGGTGTGTGTATACATGTTAGACAAGGTACTAAGGATGAAATCACAGGGTGTTGTTACAAATTCCACCCCCAGCTATGGGGCAACTGCATTATGGCATCCATCCAGCCCCATAATGAGTGCCTACTGTGTGCAAAAGGTGGTTTTCTGTCCAAAATAATGATCGATCCTCCATTTCCATCCAGCACCACCCCCACCAGCAGCAGTAGGGAAACTGGCAAAGGGACAAAGGGTCCCGAAATGAAATATTTGCTTCAGAGGGAGCAAAGAGAATGAGGAAGTGGAAAGAAGAGGTATTTGTTTTGGGGTGTGTTAACCGTTTCTCTTTTAGCAGGAATTTAGCAGAGGTGAGGGTTAATGATTCCATTTTTGTTCTTGTTAAGAGTAACCAAGCTCTCCAGAGACTCTTGAAACAACTGTCCTATCTAAATACACAGTATTTTTCACATACTTTCACGTTAATCCCCCAGCTCTGCCTAAATCAGCTGCTAAGAAAAACTTAAAACAATTCCAATAGATTTTCTTTAGACAGTGGTAAGGGAAAGAGTTGAAGTTGGGGAAATGTGGCAGAATGCTAGAAATTTTTCTACTTAGGTCTTGGATCCAGAAAATTTTTTAAATTTATGTATCATTAAAAGGTGATTAAAATTTAAAAATAAATGTAATGTTTAAGTCTTCTGCTTTCAAAATTTTAAATTAGGGAGCATAATTTTTAAGTAAATAAATACTAGGTATATAAGGAGAAGTTAAGAGAAAGACATTGAGAAGTAGAGGAGATAACGATAAGGAGAAGAGCGAAGGGGTGGGGGCAAAGAGAGCAGGGATTGGAATCCATAAAAAAAAACCATAAAAATTAGAATATTAGGGAAAGAGGTAAAGTTTAATGAGAAAAAACTCAAAAATCAACTCTCGGTAAAAAAAGGAGTCAGGCTGAGTGTAGTAGCTCACACCTGTAATCCCACCACTTTAGGAGGCCGAGGCAAGTGGATCGCCTGAGGTCAGGAGTTCAAGAACAGCCTAGTCAACATGGTGAAACTCCCACTTTACTAAAAATACAAAAAATTAGCTGGGCGTGGTGGCTCATGCCTGTCGTCCCAGCTACCTGGGAGGCTGACACACGAGAATCACTTGAACCCAGGAAGCGAAGGTTACAGTGAGCCAACATCGTGCCACTGCACTCCAGCCCGGGTGACAGGGAGAGACTTCATCTCAAATAAATAAATATATATATATATATACACACACACACACACAAAAGAGAAGAGTCTGAGGGGAGAGAAAAGGAAAAAGAGTCATAGTTATTTGAAAGTTCAGAAGAAATTACTATCTGGAATCTTCATGAGCAGGATGAAGACCCACTGTTTTCAGCTCTTCACGTTCTTATTCTTAAAGCTTCAAAGTCTCCAATGCAAATGGGAACGGCCACTGCAGTCCCATGAGGAGGGTCTATTAGGGGTGGCCATGGCCTTACCAAGAATAATAATTTCAGAGGCTGAATGCAGCCAAACCTAGGACCAGCTGTCCCCTGTTGACTGGAGATGGACCTTGTACTGTGGGTTACTGATTATCAGCTCAACATTCTGCATGTGGCTTCCATAAACAAGACTCTGAAGCCTGGGATTTACGTTGGACTAAAAGGTGGGCATTTTAAAGCATTTTACAGCAAAGAGAAGAGTCTCCCTTTGTGTCAAGGAAAAAAAGCCACATTAAAGAGCTAAGGAAAATGCATCTGAATTAACACTTATTTATTGAGCAGTGACAGTGTGCAACTCACTGCATTTATCTCTTCACACACACACCATCTCATCTACTTTTCTAAACAATCCTGTGAAATAGTTATTATTGTCTTCATCTTGGCGATGAGACTGAAGCTTGGTGAGCGTATATGTGATTTGCCCAAGGACCTATACCTTTTAAGTGGTGGGAATGGGTTGGTACCCAACACCAAAATCCAAGCACATTCCATCCCCCAGCTCCTCTAACTGCATAGCCCTGCTACTAATCCACTAAGAGAGGTTTTGGCTCAAGGGCCCACTAAACAAAAGGTTATCGGGGGAAACTTGGCAATGTCTAAAGACATTTTTGTCTGTCACCTTACTGGGGTTTGCCACTGATGTCTAGTGGATAGAAGGCAGGAATGCTACTAAACATCAATGCACAGAAAAGTCCCCACAACAAGGAACTATCATCTGGCCCCAGAGGTCAGTCATCCTGAGGTTGAGAAGCTCTGCCTAAGACGGAAGTCCCTGGCCGGAGTTGCTCTCCTAAAAGATCCATCTGTTACAGGGCTACTCAGATATAGCCAGAATACACAAACTTTAATACTTTAAGTGCTTTGGAGGCTCTTGGGGAGGGAAAAAGTGGGAAAGTCAGCTTTTCTGTTCTGTTTGTTGCCTAAATACAAGGCTTTTGGCTTTGCAACCTTCAATCAGTTTCTTTTAATGCAGTGTATTAGGAAGAAATAGAAAACGCTGACTAAGATCATGGGGAAATATTTCTTTCCCACTCTTTAGGCCTCTTCATCTTCTGCCTAAAACCCTGAAGCAGTGACTTGATTGTTCTCCCGTTTCCATCCTTGCTTCCCTCAAATCTACTTGCTGCCATCATCTTACCAAAATACAGGTAAAGGCATGCCATTGCTAAACTCTCTAGGGCTCCTACTGCCTCAGAATCAAGATCATTCACTCTTCCTAGCCTGGCACTCAGAGCATCTATGACCCTGATGCAATCGGACTCTCTAAAACTTAATTTCTAACATCTCTCCTTTCTGAACATTTCTTATAATCCAACCAAGCTATAATACTTGCTTTTATAGGTTGGTGGTGGACAGGGTCCTAACATGTGTTTTCCTGTCTCTGTCATGTTGCTAAAGCAATTCCTTTTCCTTGGAATGCCTTCTCATTGGTTCATTCAGGGCCAAACCCTACCTCAAGGTACAGCTCAAATGCCACCTCCTCATTAAATTGTTTTCTGAGTTCCCAAATTACAAATAGATGCTTTTGTGTCTGAAATCCCATAGCACTTTCTCTGTGCCTCCAAATTTGAATGCATATGCATATATGTGGCTTATATATAAAACACATAGAGTATTATATAATGTATTATATATTTATTAAATTATTTTATATAATTAAGTTATATAAAATTAAATATATGTTAGTAAATATTTATAAATTAAATATGTTAAAATATCTATAAAATTACATAATTAAGAGGTTTTGGTATTGATGTAAGAATATGTATATAACTCAATGATAAAGAAGAGAGAACCTAGGCATGGGTTCAATTGTATAATTTAGTCACACAAAAGTTGAATAAAATGGTTATAGGTTTTCTTCCACCCAAAAGATGGTGTCTTGAAGAGGCTATTTGTCTGGCTACCGTGGAGGCCCCCAGGGGCCTGTCGTCTTGCAGGTCTGAGCAGTTAGAGCCACATTCTCTCATTCCATTCCAATCTAGGTTGGTTTTTATAGCTTCTCACTAAAGCACCTTAACCAATACAGGTGGATTTACATGTTACTAGGACCCAATATTGATAATTTACTCTTTTAGTCATTCAGAGCCATAGATGGGTCATGCTCTGTACTTGGCACTGGGGATTCAGAGCCCAAGGACCCCAGGCTTATGAGAAAAGCAAGCCCCCAAACCTGAAGGAGTTAATCCATGAGGCCCCTAACCTATTCTGGGAGGTGAAGAGTGTGAGCAAATACTTCTAGAGGAGCTGACACTTGAGAATCGAGATGTAAACCTGCACTACCTCTGCGTCCTTCTCCATGCCACCCGCTACACTCCACATTAGCAAGCATATTTTCATTAGCTACTCAGTGCCATTGAACGTGTGTTCCTAATAGTGCTGGTGTGATTAAAGGACTTAAATCGATTTTTATGGGAAAGTTGAGGAAGCTACACATTTAGAAAGTTTAGGAAGCTCCATATTCTTTGGGAGAATAATTATGAAATTAAAAAAGAAAAAAAAGAAAACGAACCGCTAAAGTCCAACACAAAAGTCACTGTATAACTGCATACTTTTAATTACAAAGATAACTGATAAAATATAAAGCACATTGGTAACAATTATAGATATCACCCAAATGCGATCACATGGAGTAGCTTTTCTGAATGTAGTGGAGATGGGCATGTTAACTCCTTGACATCAACATTGTCCATCCTGCATACTTAACACCTTGTATATCTGTGTCTCATCAGTTACGACTTCGCTTCCAAAATTTCCTGACACAGCAGACCTAAATTTTCTCCTTTGCCAATAAATAGCTGCATGAATGACTTTGGACAAGGCCCTTGAACGTTCTGAGTTTCAGTTTCTTTTTTTCAATTGCTAAATGGGGACTTGTTTATCATTGCCATAGTATTATAATGAAGATGAAGGCAAACAGATAGAAATATTGAGATGAGTCTTGAAAGGTTGCAATAAATCAACAGATATAAAAGGCAGAATAATGTCCCCTACCCCAGAAGATGTCCATATTCTAATTGCTAGAAGCTATGAATCTATTACTTTTGGTAGAGCAGGACTTTACTGATGTGATTCAGGTTAAGGACCTCATATAAGGAGAGTAACCTGGATTTTCCAGGTGAGCCCAATCTAATTGTTAGTCCTTAGAAACAGAGAACCTTTCTTTCCTGGCTGTGGTCAAAGGGAGATGTCACTACTGAAGAATGGTCAGAGGGATGTGATCTGGGGACTCAACCAAGTCATATTGCTGCCTTTGAAGACAGAGGAAGGGGCCATGAGCCAAGAAATGTAGGCAGCCTGTAAGAGCTGGAAAAGACAAGGAAATAGGTTCTCCCCTTGGGGCCTCCAGAAAGAAATGCAGCCCTTCCAATACCTTGACTTTAGCCAGTGAGACCCATGTGGGACTTCTGACCTCCAGAACTGTGAGATAACAGATTTGCCTTATGATAAATTTGTCTTGGTGTAAGCCACAAAGTTTGTGGTCATTTGTTACAACAACAATAAAAAAATAACAAAATGGGGGAGTGTTTTGAAAGCGGAAGCATGAGCAAATACCGTAAGAGAGAATGGTGGCTTCCAATAACTGCAAGTAATTCCATGCTGCTGGAATGTAAATTGCATGCGGGTGAAAAACACAAGAGATAACTGGAGAGAATGAGGTAATAGCAGCTATAACAATGGCAGCAACCTCATTCATTGGGCAATGAATGTGTGTCAGATACACATCTAAACATTTCAAATGTGTTAACTCTAAAACTCAAAACCATCCTATAAGGTAGTGTCTTTTTTTTTTTTTTGATGGAATCTCATTTTATTGCTCAGGCTGGAGTGCAGTGGTGGAATCTCAGCTCACTGCAATCTCTGCCTCCCAGGTTCAAGTGATTCTTCTGCCTCAGCCTCCTGAGTAGCTGGGACTACAGGTTGCGCCACCATGCCCAGCTAATTTTGTATTTTCAGTAGAGATGGGGTTTCACCATATTGGCTAGGCTGGTCTCGAACTCCTGACCTTAAGTGATCCAGGTTTCCTGGCCTCGCAAAGTGCTCGGATTACAGGTATGAGCCACAGTGCCTAGCCAGTAGTGACTATTATTATCTCCATTTACAAACAGGGAGACGAAGACACAGAGCAGGCTAAGTAACTTGCTCAAGCTTAACATAGATAGAGTGCAGCCATCCTAGGATTTCATTCCTGCAGTCTGCCTCTGTCTCCTTCTCTCTAATCTCACCCCTCCAATGGGCCATGAGGAGGCCTTGAGGGAGTGAATACAGGAGAGTGACAATCAGAGCGGAGGTTTAGGGCGATCAGCGTGGGGAATGAATTTCAGGGAAATAGAACGTCATTCCTTTATTACTGGCTCCGTCTCTGTGCTGGTCTTGTTTACCACGGAGGGACAGCAGCATATGTGAGCAGACAGGCAACTAGAAAAGTCTAAGAGGGAAAAAAAGAAAGTTGAGAAAATGAAAGAGAGAGAGCCAAAGAGATATTTCACAAGGATGGGTAAATCTGCTGCAGATCTTTCTGATGAAATCTATTATGATTCCTAGCAACTTTGGTCTTCCTGCCTTAGAACAAGAAAGCAGAACCATTTCCTTGGTCCTTACTTCATGTCACTGGCAGTCAGTTGAAGCGTGCATGTGTATGTGTGTGTGTGTACATGTGTGTGTCATTCTTAAAGACCAACATGTTTTCAGATACAGACTATCACATTGTCGAATCACTTGGAAAGAAGCAGAATCACTTGACCTTCCAGGGATCCCACTGACTATTCCTGCCATACCACAGGGACATTCTGATTCCCATAGCTCAGAATTCCTCTATTCACTCATCACTCTTGTTTTCTTACAGGTCCTCCTTATTGAATGAATGAATTCCCTTTGGAACTAGATTTTATGCTAGCTCCCATCGACCTAGGAGCTCCTCTGAACACTACTGGAAACAAAACAAAATATAATAAAAAGTATTCTAAGTTTTCATCTTAAAAGTCTGGAGACGTTAAGATATACCAGTGCCCAAGATATATTCTAGAGCTATGAAACAGAATCGTTAAGAGTGGGACTTATGTATGGTTTTTGTTTTTTTTAATTCTCCACTCCCCAGGTGATTCTGAAGTTCTTCTGTAATTGGGAACCGCTTCTCTAAGCTTGTGAGAGCTCTTTCACCATCACGGAGCAGAAAAGCCATGCTTTGGAGTGAGACGCACAGGTTGGATTCCTGTCTCTCTCCTCCAAGAATTTGAGCTTCAGACCTTCCTCTTTCGACTGTGATTTAGCATTTTTCTCATAGGGCTTTTGGAAAAATTAAAGAATATCAAATATGGGAAGCAACTGATACTGCCTGACACATAGTAAGCATTCAGCAAATTGAAATTTTTTTTTTCTCACATTCTTCCTCCATAAATCCAGGGAGAACTTCTATAGGGAAACAAGTAAGGGTATCCTCTGATAACCTCAGTGCCTCCTTCCAGCTGGTAGACCTGCACACAAAGTCTGTTTATCTCCAGGTTTCCAAACGCTGCTCCCAGCACTGGCCAGCACCTCTTCTGAGCAACTGATGCCCAAGCTTGGACTCCTTGTCTCCAGGCTTACAAGATTCCAATCACTCTTGCCCTGTACCAAGGAGGAGCAATGGGGTGGCCCTTTTCTAAAGCAGTGGTCCCCAACCTTTTTGGCACCAGGGACTGGTTTAGTGGAAGACAATTTTTTCCACAGACCAGGGAGAAGGATGGTTTTGGGATGATTCAAGTGCATTACATTTATTATGCACTTTATTTCCATTATTATTACATTGTAATATATAATAAAATAATTATGCAATTCACCATAGTGTAGAATCAGTGGGAATCCTGCGCTTGTTTTCCTACAATTAGATGGTCCCATCTAGGGTTGATGGAAGACAGTGACAGATTATCAGGCATTAGATTTCCATAAGGAGCATGCAACCTAGATCCCTCAAAGGCACAGTTCACAATAGGGGTCACACTCCTATGAGAATTTAATGCCACTTTTGATCTGACAGGAGATGGAGCTCAGGTGGTAATGCGAGTGATAGGGAGGGGCTATAAATACAGATGAAGCTTCAGTTGCTTGCCCGCTGCTTACCTGCTGTGTGGCCCGGTTCCTAATACGACACGGACCAGGACCAGTCAGTGGCGTGGGAGTTGGGGACCCCTGTTCTAGAGTATAACTCTGCAGCATGTTCAGCTCTGCCCTAGCACAGACCACTCTGCACTGGGCATTCATGCCGCCTGCAGATGCTTCTGCCTGTGAGTTCTAGTCTTTACCAAGCAATGCTAGCTGGAGTTTGCCAGAGCTTCTAACTTGATACCATCTTTCCAAGAGATTGCCAGAGATCATTCTTTTAATTCCTCTGCTACAAGCATGAGTTCTGAAGAACAATTGTTCAGTTGTTGTCACTTCTCCACTCTTTTGCGGACATCAAGCCACTGATTTTCTTCCACTTGAGCTACATGTGAACACTTCTTGAGTTGCATTTAGGAGTTTGTCCTTCACAGCATAGCTCTCTTCAGGATAGTAATCACATCCCATTGGAGAAGGGAAAACAAAAACATTTTCCCTCCCCTTATTCAGGAATGCCTCATGGTACTGGGAAACTCCCAGGATAATTTTCCCATTGTATATACAACACCTTACAGTTTATAGATGCTTTCATAGTCTTAACTTTCTGTGATCTTCTCCAAGAATGCTATTGAGATAACAGGAAAGAGCTTATTATAAGATCTTCATTTCACCAATGAAAACGGAGGTGCAGAGTCAGACTTCAAAACTAAGTTCCTTCTCACCAAACCAAGCATAAAAATCACACAAAAGTACTTTACATGTTTTTGGAATGAATCCTGGGTTTTGTTTATACATAGTCATGTCAACAGGCTGTAACTCCTGACTGACTCAGTTGAAACAGAAACTAGCTCAGTGGACATGTCTCATTATTAGTCTTAATAACAAAAAATGCCACAAGCTGGATTGATGCAGCTGAAAAGGTAAAGGAAGCAAGACTGTCTACTCTTGTGCTCCCCCAAAGCATGGCCGTGGTGCAAGCTGTTCTAGACATGATACTTGTCAAAATTTCCACGAAATGAATGGGCACTGTCACTTTTTATTTGGATGTCAGAAATAATTTATTCTCTGCAGTCATTTCTCCCCTAGCTAAGATTTGGGGATTAAATTGTTCCCCCATTTAGAGAAGTCCTGTCACTCTCCTGGGCTGTATCTTCATTTGGTGTGAAATGAACCAAGGCTCCTTAACTAAGCCACAGCTCTGCAGGCTTGAAACCACAGACTCTTTTTCAGTAAGACAAGTCAGTAAGGATTCCTGGGGCTCTGGAAAGTACTTCACTTTCTGAACTTCAACTATTGGAGGATTTGGGCTGGATCTCTGGTATTGCATAAATTGAGAGAGAGAGAGACTGATTAATTTTTTGGAGATCTCTGAGCTCCTGTCTTATTAATTGTCTGCTAACAATAGATCCTTCAGAGGCACGACTTAGATCTGAGAGCCTCTCAGCTCTCCCATGTCCTGACATCACAGCCCATGTAGAAAGCCAAGTCCAGGGATATGGAAATTGATAACACCCCAGCTGCCCCTGAGATGATTCCTCAAGGAGATCCTTGCCAGGTTGTTACCGATAAAGAAGAGAGATGACTGTGTGACTCATTTGTCACCAATGACCCCATCTAGTGCAGAGGAACGGGGCACAGGAGGAGGACTGACTGTGGGGTGAGGACCGCCACTAACTGCACAGGCACCATCAGCCATCCACCTGTTCAGGTCATTAA
>PVKP010021210.1:0-31124 GCA_004027715.1 Plecturocebus donacophilus | reverse complement strand
ATTGGCATAAGGCAAATTATTTTTTTTTAAACCTCTTTGGACAATACACCTTCATGAATTCCCCACAACTCTACTTATGGATAAAGGCAAATTGGAAAAGCAATCATTTTTTATTAAAAAACAGAAAAAGAAAAAACAAAACAAAAGGCCAGGAAAAGGAACGCTAGGAATTTTGACCTAACATTTGCATGAATGGAAAATATAAAAACAGAAAATAGATGAAAAAATAGAGCAAGGAGACAGAGGGGAGAGTGGAGTCATGAAAACTAAGGAAGGAGAAAAGTTTATGAAGGGGTGGTCAGTACTGTCTCATGCAGCAGGAGGTGAAAAACAAGCACAAAGCATGTTTATGTTATCTCACAGTCAGAAGGCCAGAGATAATCTTGGCTGGGTTTTAATGGGGTGGTTAAAGCTGAAATTGGAGTTAATTAAGGAACAACAACAACAATAAAGTAGACACTGTGGCTCCTTCTGCTTGGAGGTCCTATCAAACCCGAGGGTAGCCACAACTTGAGGCCAGACATTTGTGGGTGCACCATATGGCTTGTGGCTGGGCTATAGAGTAGAGGCTTCTCCACAAAGGTCAAAGACTCTTTTCCAAACTGTTTTGTGGTGGCAAAAAAACAAGGCCAAGCCATTTCAGATCCAGCCCCTGGCACAATGGCTGTGCCATACACAGAGAAAAACATGACCTCAGCTCATGTAAAGTCTGAATAAATCTCCCACCAGGGTGTTTAATCTCTGAATGGGCAAAAAATTATATAGCATAAAATCTAAGAGAGGATTAGAAAAAAAAACGTGTAAAATGTGATGGAATTCAAGAGAAATCTATTCACTGTGTTTTGCATAAAAATAACAGGCCAGATAAAATAGTCATCATTCAAGGATGAATAAACAAGCAAATAAAACCTCATTATGAGACACGTGAAAATTTTTGCAACTTTAAGAAATGAAAATATAGCACTCAAGAGGCAGAGGAAGATCATACTTTGAAAAAAAATTTACTACAGGAAATGGGAATAAATTTTAAACAGCATATGCTTTCTGATCTAAACGACATTCAGGGACCCCATGGAGCAAGAGATGATAAATGAGACAAGAAAACATATCGAAGTGAAAAGAAAACTGGTTGAGAAACTGGAATATAGACGAAGATAAAATAAGGGCAATGTTATAAAACTGATTATGAAATATCAAAATTAAAAGTACATTAGAATCAATAAAGTACTAAATTAACAAAACTTATAATCAAGTAATAGGACAAATTTGAGACATATTCTTTCAGAACCAAAGGAATATGTAAAAGAGGTGAAAACACTGAGAAAGGAGACACTAGAATTAGAGAGCAAAGAGTAGAAATTTGACATGAAGACAACTACTGTCCCTAAAGAAGACACCTGAACAAATAGAAAATTAGCAATGGTTCTAGGGTGTGTAGAAAATAACAAGATTCTCATACTTGAGAAGTTAGTCAATATTCAAATCAAATGGGTTTGATGTGAATTAGGCAAAATTAATATAAAGAGACCAATTTTTATAGAAGTCCAGAATTTTAATTTCAAAAAAGCATACTAGAAAGTGAACAAAACAAAACAAACAAACAACAACAACAACAACAAAAAAAAAAACCAGCAAACAAATTAGCAACAAAGGAAGAAAAATCAGGAAGAGGAATTAATATAACAATCTCTACAGAGGCTCAATTTGGGGCAAGAAATAAGATCTAAGAACACTTTATGTGGACATGCTGTTACTCACTTTTGAAATCAACAAAAAAGCATTCTGTGAAACAAAGTGTTAGAAAGAAAATCTATCAGGTTCTCTTCATGAAAAAAAAAAATGAAGTTTTTCAGACAACCATGAAATTAGTCCAAAAAAAAAAAAACCCTGATAGACAAGAAAGGTGTGCTATGAAAGGACCAGCAGAAAGCATTGAAATATTTTAATATTGGATGAAGTCTAAATTGCTGTAAATATACTGTAGATCAACAGAGTTTGCAAACCTGATTAATGATTCTCGAAAGAGAAGATGTAGAATGTACATAATAATCTTGAAGAGATAAGAAGTTGGTTGTAAATTCCCACCAGTGGTAGAGAGGTAGTAGGAAGGAATGGCATGCAAACATCTTCTTGGCGCATTAGAGCAAAGTGGTAGACAATGATTCCCTTTGATGTGGACAAATAGTGTTATTTTTTAAAAGCAAGATTTAGCTGACTTCAAAGTACGATGCCTTTATACATTAGAAGAGAGAAAGGGAAAAAGAAAACACATATGATAATTAAGGATATATATCAAAGGAAAGAGCAAAGAAACTGAAACACAGTAACACATGAATATGCACAATATTATTTGAGTAAGCACAGACATGTAATTTATAACAAATGTAATGATTTTATTATATTAAATGGCAAAGATTAGGTCCCAATCAACAATTGGTCTCTACCAAAGATACCTAAGAGAGAGTAACTCAGAAAAGTAAAAAACATAAGATTGAATTAAAATATGTTAGAGCTACTTTCCCCAACAGAAGTTAGAATTACAATCAAATAAGATCAAATAGATTTTCAAGAAAAAAAAATTAAATGTCTCATAAATGTTCTTTTTATTCCTTTGTTGGTAGAAAGATCCCAAATGAAAATGTATCAGAATTCAACTTTTATGTGCCAAACAACAGAGTACGTAAGCATAAAGCAAAAACTGTTAGAACTAGAAAGAGACGCAGACTGAAATGGATACATGAGAAAATGTATTGAATTCATAGAAATTCAATAACTTCAAATAGATAATAGTTCTCCTTCTAAATATTTATGAAACACTGAAAATTTTATATACATCGAATCAAAGAAAACCTTAGAATTTTCTAAAAAGCAGATCTATACAGACCAAATTTTTTATCAAAATGTAACAGGATAGTTGAATAACAATTTTTTTAAGAGATAGGGTCTCACACTATATAACTCTGAGTCAAAAAGGAGATTAAATATATAATTACAAAATACTTAAAAGATTACAATAATAAAACACTAATCAAACCTATAGTGTTTAGTAAAAGTTATAAGCAAGGGAAAATTTACAAAACATACTTTAATTATTTTTAAATTAAAAAGACAGAAATAATTAAACCATTAACTTAAGAAGCTAAGAGCAAAACAAGATATGCCTAAGGAAAAAAGAAGATATTACAAATAAGAGCAGAAATTCAAATTTAGTGAATAAAAATGAATAGAATAAATAAATCTTAAATTGGTTCTTTAAAAAAAGCAAACAATAAATAGAAAAAATGTAGAAACCTCTATTTATTCTAATCAAGGAAATAATGAAAAGAAACAAAAATTGCAGATATAAGAGAAGAGGTCATCTCAGATATAAAAACATTTGAAAATCTTTATATAATGAATCATTCTCATTCAAATATGATTATTATTTTTAACTGATGAAGGAGCAGAAAACATTCTCAAGAAGAAATTGAAAAATATTTTAAAAGTTAATTTGTGTAGAGCATTTAAAGAAAAAGTATTTCAATTTTAAACAAATAATTTTCTGACTTTATCAACTCCTTCTAGGCATTAAAATATGTGGGAAAAACGTTCTAATTCAAATACCGGCAAAATTCTAGCATCCAAAATTGATAAAACTGGCTGGGTGAGGTGGCTTACATCTGTAATTGCCAGCTCTTTGGGAAGCCAAGGTGGGCAGATTACCTGAGGTCAGGAGTTTGAGACCAGCCTGGGCAACATGGTGAAACCCCATCTCTACTAAAAATACGAAAATTAGCCAGGCATGGTGGCAGGCACCTGTAGTTCCAGCTACTTAAGAGGCTGAGGCATGAGAATCACTTGAACTGAGGAGGTGGAGATTTCAGTCTGCTGAGATCACACTACTGCACTTCAGTCTGGGTGACAGAGCATGACTCTGTCTCAAAAAAAAAAAAAAAAAAAAAATCCCAAAAAACAAAACTGACAAAACTAATACAAAGGGGAAGAGACAAGAGATACTCTCAGAAATAGGAACATCAAAATCTGAAACGTAATATTAAATTTATCTAGCTGTTTAGAAATAATGCAAAGAAACTCCTAGAAGATTTTGTTTTGCATATGAAGAGATAATTAAATGTTATTCATTATTATAATTTTCACGTCATAGGAGAGAAACAGAGTGAACATCCAAAAGTATACCAAAAATTAAGTTGAAAAAAAATGCAACATCCATTTCTAGTAGAAGACCTGATAACTAGTACCAGAGCAGGAATGAAGTCTTCTTTCTTAAGTTGATCTAGCATATTTATCTCAATACATGATATCTAAAAATAAGACTCCAGAAATATTCACTTTAAAAGACAAAAGAAAAAAATACAAGAAAGTTCCTTGTGATAAAGGTTATTCAACATTGTACTGTAATTTGTTAGCCAGGAAATAAGACTGGGCAAAAGAAAAGAAAGTTTAGTTTTGAAGAGGAGGACAAATGTTATTTTTTACTGACATCGTGATTATCTATACAGAAATCTCAACAACAGGAAGAAAGCAATTAAAAAACTAATAGCCTTAATGAGAGATTTTATCTAGGCAACCAATCACAAGCCAAATGTACAAAAATCAATCTGTTTTATATATACAAGCAATAATTAACTAGAAGATTTAATTTAAAGATTCCACTCATAATAAAATAAATAAATTATCTAAGACTATATTTAATAAGAAATGTTTAAGATCTACAGGAAGAAAGTTACAAACTGTTACGAATTTAAAAGAAGATATGACTCAATGGGGAGAAACACTATACTTTGATCTGTTTATTTACTGAGAATTTGTAAGGCTGTCAGTTTTGAATGGGACTTTGAACAACATAATCTTGTCCCACTAATGAACGTACATGCCAAAATCAGAAGCTATACAATATCAAATCAAGTCCAGCAGCATATAAAAAAAAGTAATACATCTAGAGCAAATAGAGTTTATCCTAAGAATGCAAAGATTAATCAGCCTCAGAGCATAAAACTTGTTCATCTTATTCTAATTTTTATTCCTTGCATTTATCATAGTTCTTGGCATTTAATAGGTGCTCAATAAATATGTGTTGACTGAACAAATATGATGTAATCTTATTTATTTTGTTACATTAACAGATTAAAGGAAAAAATTCACCACATATCTTAATTGAGCTAAAAAAGTGTATCATAAAGTTCAATATCCACTTTTTATCACTTTAAGAAAGCTAGAAATAGAATGAACCCTTTTATCTTGTTAAAGTTTTCTATTAGAAAACAACAGCAAGTTGTTGAAACATTAGCTTCAGGAGCAGGGAAAGTGTGCTTAATATCACCTCAACTTATTAAAACTTTACTGGAAATCTCAGTCAATGTAACAATAAAGGAAAAGAAGAACTGTAAATTTGGTTGAACTAAGAGACAAAATAATAATTATTCACAGATGATACCATCTTATACTCAGAAAATAGAAAAGGATGAAGTGAGAACAAATAATGCTAAGCACTGAATGTATGTGTCCCTTCCTCCCTCCCAAATTCATATGTCAAAACGTTAATCCCCAATTGGATGGTGTATGAAGATGGGGAAGTGAGTCAGTCATGGCAGTAGAGCCCTCATGATGACATTAGTACCCTCATTAGAGAAAGGGGAGAGATTGCTTCCTTTCTCTTTCTGTCATGTGAGGAAAGAGCAAGAAGGTGGCTGTTTACAGGTCAGGAAGTGGGCCCTCACCAGAACCAGCTTATGCCAGCACCCTGATCTCAGACTTCCAGCCTCCAGAACTGTAAGAAATACATGTTTTTTGTTTAAGCCAGCCAGTCTGTAGTATTTTGTTACAGCAGCCCAAGCAGGCTAACACAGAAAAATAAAGAGACCAACTCCAAGATTCATGTTTTAGAAATAGCTAAACAAAACTAAATAATTGTCTCATTCAAAATTATAACCAAATAATTAAATTCCTAGGGATGAAACAAGAGAAGCAAGATCTAGATGAAAAGTAAAAATGTTATAAAACTTATGGAAACCCAAAATAAATGAAGAGAAGACCATGTTCCTAGATTTTTAGCATATTACTTCCTTATAAATGATCAATAACTCAATTAAATCTTAATTTACATATCTAGAGAAAATCAACAATGCATCTCTTTGGAAGAGAAAACAAAAGCCAAGATATTTCTAGGGAAAAAAAAATGAGGGAGAATTATCCTGCCAAACATGAAAACAAATTCTAATCTAAAGTAACTAATAGAAAGTTATATTGGTCAGGAACTGGGAATCAGTGAGTGGACCAAACAGAAAAGGAAATCTAGATGCCTAAAACATGTGCCTCCCTAAAAGAAAATCCCATATGCATTTAAAAAGCTGTGAAGTGTTTCTTGAAATTTAAAAATATAACAATTTTTTAAAAAACTTTACATGAAGTTACATAAGAAATCATCCCCAAACTGTAGTCTGAGCTTCCCTACAACTTGGCAGTGTCATGCTTCTCACAAAACAGTTTAGAGCCCCAAATATGAATGTCCAAAATGAATGGGATAGAAGTTGAATGACCTTCTACTATGGCTTATCTTCTAAAGCCAACAGAGTCACTTGCACCGGTCAGCCAATCACTAAGGTTGGTCCAGATTCAAGGGGAATACAAATAGGCCTCGCCTATCGTTAGGAATGCCAAATAATTTGAAAATATGTTTTTAAATTACCATACACTCTCATTCAAAAATGGTACACCTCACAGTTTTCAGTGCAAGATATACCCTGGCTAATTTATTAAATACTCGCAAATCTAAACAGTAAGTGACCGTGCATAAAGGTCACTTACTGTTTAGATTTGCGAGTATTTATTAAATTAGCACATGTAAGATACTTGGCATTACCAAATTAAGTGCTTTTTATACATTAATTTCATTGCTTCAGCTAAAAATAAAGGGATTATAATTTGTTTGTTTGAATAATCATTAACCTTTTCTATGACCATAATGAATACACCTTGTGCTGCTGTGCTACAGACTAAGAAATTTCAAGACATAAACAGTGGATAGATTCCTAGGATGTGTGAGCTTAGCATGGCAGTGAAACTCCTGGGTTTTCTTTACCCTCTTCGAAAGTAGGAAAAAAGTGCACATGACACCCAGAGAGCTCTCCACATTGTATATTCTCAAGTACGTAATGTCTAGTTTCTTACTTTTAGGATAGTATGGTTTTAAGCAAAAATAAAAAGAAAAGAAAAGAAAAAGAAAAAAAAATCTGCCTGAGTTGAATGTCTACCTCCCACTTCTCTTTCTAATCTCTGGCATTGTCACATATGTCTAGAAAATTTTGTATTTATATAGACACCCTTCCCAGGGTTCACCATACAACTCTCTTTGCTGATGCTTAGTTGGTGAGCAAGGGCTCATAAAACGCATATCATATCATTATATTATGTTTAAACACTTTCATCTCTCCAGAGAATTTAAAATATACAAACATGTGACTCTGTGAGGAAATGATCCAAAAAAGATTATAAATACAGCTATAAATGTCAAAGTTCCTAAAACATTTCACTGGCTCCATCTTCAGAAGAAAGTGTTTACGCATAGAGCGCATGCCAGCAAGCATGTTTTATTATTGTTATTGTGGGCATTAAATGTTACAAATGCAATCTGTTTGACATACACATAAACGATGGTCTGCACAAACCTTTAAGGATCACCTCAAATGCTGTGAAGCTGATTAGGAAGAACAATTCAGTAAGTCATGGGCAACAGGCTCTCCATTCCAAACAAGACATTGTCATCCCTAGGAAACAATTAGAAATTCAGTTTCAGTTTTTAGCTTAATAAATGTTTAATTTCTAAACTTTGCTCATTCCCCTTTCTGATTTTCTAGCAAGGATTATAGTAAGTGATTAGTCATGACTTGTTTTCTTGTATGACTCACTCAGGATCATGAAAATTTCTTCTATTTTCTTAAAAAAAAGAAAAGAAGGAAGGATGGAGGATGAAAAAGAGGAGAGAAAGGAAAGAGGAAGAAAGGAGCAAGGAAGGGGAGAAGGAAAATGAGGGAGGAGAAGGAAGAGAGTTTTCTCATACAGACTTGTGGTATCTAGTGTCTACACACTGGTTTCTCCTACCCTTCAGTGGGTTAGCAGTATATCATTCTTGACAGAATGGAAACTAAAGGAAACTTCACTCTCAGCTCGGCCTGCCTTCCCTGTGTTATATAAAGAGAATCCCTTCCCCTAACATAAACCCGACACCAATGTCTCTAGAGCTGCGCTGTCCAGTGGAAATAGAACATGAGCCACAAATGCAAGCCACATATGCAATTTTATATTTTCTATCGGGCACATTAAGAAGAGCAAAAAGAAACAGATGAAATTAATTTTAATAATATATTATGTAACTCAATATATCCAAAATATTGTCAATCTATCAGCAATGTAAACTTTTTTACATTTTTTAATACTAACTTCTCAAAGTTCACTGTGTGTTTCACACTTGCAGACCATCTCAAAACTAGCCACATTCCATTAGATTCTACCATCCTTATTGCTCTCTATGCATCCTTAACATAAATCTCCCTTCACTTGAACGAGCTTGAGTTGGGCTCTGCTTCTTAAAACCAAACAAAGCTAATATAACAGCAAGTGAAGGGCTTGATCACCGTATCTTATTTACTTATTTCCTACTTTTCAGGCATTATCCGGTATGGCACCAGGCAATTTTTATTCAGCTATTGCCATTGGAGAAGTTTGAAATTATTTGTGCTTTATGGGATGATAGAGTTTAAGGTTAGCTTTCCTGTGATGTACCCTTGCTATCTGACATTACATTTCATTTGCAAAAATACTGGGACAATGCAGTTTTTTAAATCAGGCAATTGAAAGAGCTCCTCCTAACAATGTCCTCTGAGACTATTATGAAAGTTGTTAATGTTAAACTGCCCTAGCGAGGTGCTGTCTTTGATACCGTATAATTTCATTAATTTAAATCCAAGTAAAGATCAAATTTTCCAATTCATCTAAGCCATTTATTGGCCTTGGCTTTCTTGGTGATTAACTTTGATGACAATAGCATTTCACACGATATACAAGCATAAAATTCTGCTTCTTACAGGACAGTGGGGTTATCTTTTGGTAAACATTTTGCTTGGGGACAGTTAGGCGAAATCATGAATCTACAAGTTAATGATCCAAGCCTCAGTTTACCTATTAATTAAATGAAAGAGTTTCTTGCCTGTAATGTGTGCTGGAAAGAACAGATCTTTATGTTTATGAGTGGCATATATATTCAGTATGACACAAATATTATGATTGTTTAAAAAGCTATTCTAATGACAGTGGTAATATTTTAAAAGTAATGCAATTGCTAGGCAAAAATGAATACTTCTTTGTTATTCTTAGAATTTACTCTAATTGTAATTATTTCTTCATCTCTGACCTTGTATGTCCAACAGCATCAGGACTAGAATCTCAAGTACAAAATTTAAGGAGTGTCCAAAACCTTAGTAATCAAGATAAATATTTTAATGCAATATTTTTAAAAATAAAAATTAATGCAAAAAATTAATGATGGAAAAAAAGTTGGAATTTTAAATGAAGACAAGTCAGAGATTACAATGGACAGAGAGCACTGCTCCTGGATCATTGATAAGATTTAGATGATCAAACCACATCACTGCAGTTTGCATGTAATTTCAGAAGCATCCACCATACATAGAATTGAATTGACTTCCAGCTTTTAAGTAATCACTGGATTCTAATATCTTTTATATATCATTGTTTTCTCAATGTTCACACTTTGGGGTTCTCCCCAAATATTATATTAGGAAATTCAAATGTGTTTCACTTTTCAGATCAAAATTAAAGAAGTATTCAGTTGATGCTGCATGATTCTGAATAACTGTGAAACCTACTTTTAGGCAGAATATAAATAACATGCTTGAGAATAGAAATCTATGAATAGTTCTTTGAGTGAAAGAACGGTGTAGCCAATTTCACTCCATTGAGGTAGCACTAAACAAGATGAGCTTGTTTTACTTCATACAAAGGAGTGACCAAATTAAACATGAGAAAATGTGACAAGATTTTCAATCGTGTTTTTCTTTTCTTTTTCTTTTTTTTTTCCAGCTTGGATTTGTACTCTTCAGTACTGCTAGAAATAGAATTCTCAAAAGAGCCATGCTCTCTTTCACGAGCCTTGGAAAAATCAGTTTGGTCTACACTTGACTTTATTAGTTGTCTCCTGATTCTTTGGGACTTTTGTCATTGTTTTAGGTTGTTTTCAGGCCAAATGGCAAGAGGGGAGTGTTAATGATGGTAGTATGAGTGACTAAAGTCTAGGCCCATACTTCTCAAACTGTATAATTCCAAGAGATCTTATTAAAATACAGATTCTGGGAGGAGGCCTGAAATTCTACATTTCTAACAAACCCCAGACAATGCCCAAGTTGCTGTTTTGTAGACCACGTCCTGGATAGTGCTACTTGGGAGGTTTTGTTGATGTTGCTTTTGAGATTAAATGTTTAAAGCATTACTCTATCTGGGAAAATAAATTGTGTTCTATATAAGGTCCTTGAGAGTAGAAATTTTGTCTCAACTATTTTTATATCCCTAGTTCATTGAACACTGCAGGGCATATTGAAGGCGCTTAAATGTTATTGATGGTTGTGGAATAAATGAAAAATGAAACTTGGGGCCAATTTTAGGTTCTAAGTCTTTTTAGTGCCATGGATCCTATCCTCTTTGGCTATGAGGTAAAGTCTTTGGACCCTTTCTCAGGAAAATATCTTTAAATGAATAAAATAGAATGTATAGAGATTACAAAGGAAGCCAATTATATGGAATTATAGTTATCAAAATATATAAAAGTCAAATGTGTGATGTAATAGTGTATGTGTTTTTAAAAAATAAAATCTTGCAGTGTGTCTAATAATTACTATAATTTTGAAGAAATGAAAGGCATAAACAATGTTTTCCGATATCTACGACAACTGTAATTTGATAGAAAAAAAAGTCTGTGATTTCTATCAATGATAGACATGTACTGCTAATAGTACCATAGGTTGTTGACTCTATTCATAATGGAAGGATGTGCTAAATTTCTGAGTGAAAGTAATGTTGTAATTGTTTTCACATTCAGGTTCACAGACATCCTGAATTCTATCTGTGCCCTTTTAAGTCTGTGAACCCCAGTGTAAGAGCCTGATTTTAGATAGTCCATGAGTTTTGTTTATCAGCTTTTCCAATGTTGGTTGAGAATTGTTCCAAAAAAAAAAAAAAAAGTAATACTTGTGATTATTTTTATTTTATTTAATGAAGTATCTAATACCTGTCATATTATTTCATTTTCTTTAACACAGGACTTCAACTTATAAATATCTGAAACAGCTTTTTCCAGTGATTATTTCCCTTTCTTCCATCCATGTCTATGACAGTGACAAACATATAATGTATACCTTTATTCATTGAATAAACAACCCGCAAATGTAACTTTGTAAAGTGCATTCCCTTGAAACAGATCCATAAACCTGGTAAGCACACCAAGACCCCATCAGGAATATTTGAACTAAATCTTAATTTGTTATTTATGAACACTTCGCATGGCCCTCTAAATGAATTATGTGCTGCCTCGTTGACAAGAAATGTAACAGACTACACATTCAAGAGACAGAAGAGGGCCTGTGGGATTGTTTGATTGAACAATTTCACAGGTGTTAACAATAGAGGTGGGCTGAAGAGTTTCAATCGAAAGAAGGTAACTCTGAGTCAGAAGTTTTCCAAACACCTGTTGGCAAGTTGTATTCTTTCCTTTAGCTGGTTTCCTTTATAATAATTTTGTAGAGCCACTTTATTGGTTTTTTTTCCTTCGGAAGTCAGAAAGTTAAGGAGAGGGGAAAAAAGAAGGAAAGAGGAGAACCAACAAAGATTCAGATTTGGCACCGTGCCAATGGCAGCCTAAACTAGACCAGAGGTTTCACACCTGGGGCCTTGGGGCTGGATAAAGGAGCAAATGAATTTTGTTTGGCTCATACACCCATTAATTGAAAATCAGATTTGAATGCTCTTAGGCATTGGTGTGCAAGTAAATGTTTAGTAACCAACTCTTTGGGTGTTGAGTGGAAGCCCTGATTTGCAATGTTTGACAATTCCTGTGGCATAAATGGTCAATTTTGAGCTACCAAGATGAGGACACCAAAACGAGCTTTGGGAAGGGCTGTGTATCATCAGCCCCCTGAAGTCCCTGTAAGCTGACTCCAGCACAGCACTGTGTTTCAGGGGGGCCTGCATTCTTCTGGGTTCCCACCTCTTCATGGTGTTTTCCACCCTGCACACTCTCCCCTCTTAAATCACCTCTTTGGTTCCAGTGAGCTGTGGAATTCGTGACTTCTGCCTAGAGCTTTTCTGGGTGCCTGACGTTGGTCACAAAGCTAGATTGAGGAATGTGCTGGCTATTTTGAGGTGTGATCAGAGACTTGCATTCATTGTGAAGAAAGCAGGGGGATTTGGCAGAGAAAAGCAAAGATTAAGCCTGGGATACAGCAGCTATAGGAAATGTGGCTTGGGTGTCACTTGATTGGCTGCTACCTGTCTTTGTGTTCCCATCTGTCAAAAACATCTGGAAGTCACAACTAAGTTAAAAGTGGAAAATACTTTGAAAAAGTAATGGGGCCACACACAAAAAATATTACTACTATTTCTTCCCCTCAGCTTCCCCACGCCACTAAATGAGACATTCTGTAAGGACTGGATACTATTTCTGTCTTTTCACACTTCTCTTGCTAATGTTCAGTGGGCTTCTGAGATCCGATATAAATGTACAGGCGATGTGGAAACTGATTGAGAGGCAGATTTATATTAAAAATTGTATACATATATTTACCACCAGTTTTAATGATGCAATTTTGGTGAAGATCAGTTGCTTAAAATGAAATAGACTTGAGAACATACTACTTAAAAATCATATCATGTGTCTTTTTGCTTCACATTTAAACCAGAAAACAAAACCTATATTCACTGTTAGTAATAATGCTTAGAAAAGAAGTAAATGATTTTGTCCACAGCTCCCAAATCAGTAGATTATGGTGGTAAGCCCCAGTGAGTTCCAAACCATTTGCCAAAGAGCAGCACCCACCAACTTCCCTCCCCTTGCCGAACATACACTTCCCTCCTGTCTGATTTATAGAGACCCTTTGTTAGGGAGATAGTAATGAAGCCAGCTGCTGTGTCTTTCTACAGCCCACTGCACCCCTCCCTCACCTCATTCCCCAGAACAGTTACTGTCAACACCCTGGGGACATTAGCAGAGAGCTCCCAACAGGAAGTCTGGGGACGCTTTTTGATTCCATGACCATCATTCACTTCCTCCTTGAGTCCTCATTCTCACTTCGGTAGCCACCTCCTGCCCTGCCTGCTACCAGAGTGACAAGAGAGGAGTAAAGAAACCAGTAGCAAGATTTCAGTACTTTGAGCACTTCAGTGGTACTTCAGGAAAATAAGAGATAAACCAGAAACCAGGTTTAATAATCATAATGAGAATTCCAGGAGCCATCTCCCACCATTTTGTGATAAACACATGATCTCACTTAATTCCTCCCTCAGATGGTCTGAAGTCAGCTTGAAGGTGGAACCAAAACAGACTATTATGAACACTTAGGCAATAAAAGCGTCAATGTGAAGTGAAATTCTAGTGTACCGTTTCCAGGCTTCATACTGGGGATGCTCCGCCTGGCTGACTTCTACTCATCTTCGAAAACACATCACAGATGACGTATCTTTCAGGTAACTTCCACGTTAGCCTCTCTACTGACACCCCCTCAGGTGCACTCCCCTGTTTCCCTAACATTTCTCTCACTGCAGTTACCACAATCTACTGCCTGTCTAGTCAGTTGGACTATTTATTTTTTGAGAGTAGGGAATGCAACTTGTTCAGCTCTGTAGTCTCCAATCGTATTTTTCTCCCTTGTGTATAGTAAGTGCTCCAAAAAAGTTTTTTGAATGAATAAATGAATGCTAAAGGGATACTATAATAAATGAAGAGAAACTGAATGAAGTTATAGAAGAAAGAGATTTCGAGTAGAATTTTAAAGACTGCAGTGTTTAGAATAAGGAGATATGTTGCCATATGGAAATGAGGAAGTAAAAGAGTTACATGCAGAAAGTTGTATTTCATTTTGTTTAGCTAAGTTCTGACTTTCAGAAAATCAAGAAATAAGGGGAACCAAATCACAGAGAAAACAGTTGATGGACAGGTAGTTTGAAGCCACTGTGCAAAGGAATTTAGTCGTCACAGGAGCTACTAACACCACGTCGAGTCTAGATGTGCCGAGCATCTTGGAAGCTCAATGTGTGCTAGGTTGTCTTGCAAGCTCACAGATCCCAGGAGAGTTATGGACATACTAGAAAGGAATAAAGAAAACCTTTGGCTCTAGGTTTCATTTGAGGCTGCCTTATTCAGTTATACTTCTGATAGGAAAAATGAACCTGCTCTGGAAGTCTACATTTCTCCTTTATCCCTTGGAAAATAAAATTCAATTTCATACAAGTATCTTCACATTTTCATTAAATTATCAGTAGCATCAGAATATGTTCCTGTTTTCACGTTTTGTTAATTTTTATCTTTTGTGAAAATTATCTGTAGCTTCTTCATCAGCTGGTGGGCAGAACAGTGTGATACCCCAAAAAATCCCTTCTGGCTTACAGTCATCTTTATTCTTTCATGAAACATTTCGAGAGAGGTAACTATTTTCTCCTATGTAGACACACACACCCTTCTATGTTATTAGTCATGCATCTTTAGTGTCCTCTATAACAGCCTGCAATGTAGTTTTTAAAATCTTCACTAATCACAGGTGTTGCCACCATGTTGATAAAGAAGACCCCAGAAATAATCTCTGGCACCAGAAGAGCTAGCCAAAAACCTGTCTTGCTTCTTCAACACTCCTCTCAACCCTACTCTATTCATTAAAAATGTTTGGCCCTTTCTATCTAATGTATTATCTTAAGGAGTTTGCTATTTTTCCCCCATGGGGAGGGAAAAAGAAAAAAAAACCTCACTCTTCAAGATGTTACTTTGTTTACTCCATTTAATTATTTAAGAGGATTCTTTAAGCCCTTACCACCAACCTTTACAGTTCCACACAGAAACAAAGCTAATTCAGAAGGCTGAGGATCTTTATGCAAATTGAGGTTTTTCAGAGCTGAAAGGGGCATGTGCCAGCTTCAGGGCATGAGGGGGCTGGATAGCTCATGTGGTGGGGGATTTTGGTCACAAACACGGAGTCATTTGATGAACATGTAAACTAATATTAATAATACAGCCCTAATTTATTGCTTCTGTAGATTATTCCTAATACAGACTTGCTGACTTGTACATGTATAATACATAAACACATCCATAAAAGTTTAATGCCTTCAGAGTAGTACATTCACCCACAACACTGCCTGATGACACATTTTCACTCTTCTTAAAACTGCTTCCTGAAAGAGTCAACGTGATGTCAAGGTGACAGAATTAAGAATGACACCAGAGGAATGGTCAGAAAATTAACTTTCACTATGCAGCCATAAAAAAGGCTGAGTTCATGTCCTTTGCAGTGACATGGATGAAACTGGAAACCATCACTCTCAGCAAACTGACACAAGAACAGAAAACAAAACACCACACGTTCTCACTCATAAATGGGTGTTGAACAATGAGAACACATGGACACAGGGAGGGGAACATCACACACTGGGGCCTGTTGTGGGGTGGGGGGTGGGGAGGAATAGAAGGGGGTGGGGGATTGGGGAGGGATAACATTAGGAGAAATACCTAATGTAGGTGATAGGGGGATGGTTGTAGCAAACCACCATGACATGTGTATACCTGTGTAAAAATCCCACACAATCTGCACATGTACCCCAGAACTTAAAGTATAATAAAAAATAAAAATTAAAAAATGAAAATTAACTTTCAAAACTTTTGTGTTAGATATTTGGATAGACAGTAAAATGTGTGGTGATCATGAATGTGTCTTTAGTTTATTTTGAAAACTGAATCCTGAATTATCAATTGAGCAGCAGAACCTGTCTATACTCCAAAAGAAAATTACATTAAATTTAAAAAGCCATTATGAAGATTGCCTTATGGTAAAGAACAGATTTTTTGGCTAAAAGCATTTTGCATCATTTGACAGAGTATAGTCAATCTTAAAGAAAAACTTCAGCTTCCACATTCTTTTTAAAATACGAGGACAGAAAGCTGAATAGATGAAGAGTGATGACTTTTCGCGGGTTCTGAGCCCTGGAGTTTTGGGTCCACACCATTCCTTCCTATCTCCTTGTCAGAAAAGCTGAGGCAAGATCTCTCTTTTATCTGACTCTTAGATTTCTGAGTATAATAGGCTCTCAATTTCTTATAGGAAAGTTAGAACACATCAGAAAGGCATTCCCAATCATTCCAAATCAAATGAAAGTCACCATCTGATGACTGAAAACTAGCCCCCCTCATGGTTTGTTTGGATTTTCATTTTTTTAAAAAGGCATTAAAATACATTCGGCTTTTTCTGCTTCTGTGTGTCAGTTGCAGAAATGGAAGCTGGAACTAGCCAACTTCATCAGTCGTCTACCCCTAAACAATCTCTGAAATTTCTGTTCCTCTCTGGATAGTGGATGTTCAGTCATTTTGCAGCACTCATCTCAGCTCTAATAACAACTCTATTATGGCCCTGTGGCCTTTTTCATAACATTTATTTTCAGGTTTGCCATGTGTTGGGCATCCATAACAGCCGGGCTGACTGTCACTTTGTGGCTCCAAAGGCGTCGGCAGTGAGAGAGATCTGGACACTTGCAAAGTGTGATGGAATTGGCTAGATTTCATGTGACAAGCTCAGATGATGGTCCTTTGTCCAGAGCAGGCATGACAGAAATGGAAATGCTTGATACAGGTCCTGTTTTCTAAGAACATGTAAAGGACAATTTATGGTGATTTGGGGGATTAAAGAGCAACTTTTTCTTGAACTTAAATCTCTATCAATTAGGTAGGCAGCTTGCTTTACTGGGAGTTTTCATGGGGCCAATATTTGAAAAGAAATGTATTGCTCAAGTGAAGCAGGATCTAGCTTATGACTGAAACTTACATTTGGATAACACCTTAGCAGCATATCTTCTTTTGAATCAATTATAATCACATTCTGCTGCAATCCAGGTCTAATATTTCTTTATATAAATTTTAGAATCATCTGCTTAGGGATAGGTGTATATATTAACTGGATCTATCAGTGATTGATTAACAAATTAATAGATATTGCCTCTTCTATTTTTACTTAATAACTATTTGTTTAATAACTACATTTTTTTATATCAGATTGGGATTTTATCACTTTAAAAGGATATGTGAATACCCCTAAAAATTTGTTTTGGGAAAAAAGTAATGATAATTTATTCATTTTTCTTAACTACCTGTTTCAGGATTTGGATAGCTAATAAGGAGAGCAACCACCTTTAGGTAAACATTCTATTACATTGAGACTCTTGAGAGCAATCTATAGACAATATACCTGCTTACTGATCACTGGTGCATGACTGATGCCCAAGATGCAAAATGGATTACCATGATTTAAACACTGAGAAATATTTTGAGTTGGGCAGTTTTTCAGGATAGACAACTGTCTAAATGACACCTCCACTTAACTATCCAATAGATCTTTCAAATGGGTCATGTTCACATGAGAATTCTTGACTTCTCAATTACTCCAAAACTTACTAAATCTGGCTTCTCTTCTCTTTGATGGCATCATTTATGTTGAGATGCTTGGGCTACAACTTGGATATCATTCTTGATTCTCTTTTTTTAACCATATGCCCTGTTAAAGGAATGGAAAACCGTAAGGTGATATCAGTTCTATCTTCAAAATGTATCCTAAATCTGAACACTTCTCAATACCTCCATTTTTTTTTTACCCTCGTCCAAGCCATCATCATCTCACAGCTGGCTTGCGAGGTCTCCTAACTGATCTCTCTGTTCTCCCGTTGCTCATTGCTAGTCAGTTCTCTACACAGCAGCTGGAGTGGCAATTATTTCATAATGTGTGTCTGATTATAGTGCTTCCCTGATCAAAACCCTCCAGTGCTTTCTTCACACATTTATATCTACTACACTCTACAAGATTTTCCCCTATTTCCCTAAACTCTTCGCCTGTCACTCTTCTCCCCATTTACTCTGCTCTACCCAGTCTCACTTCTTGTTTTTCAGATGCGCTGAGATCAGCTCCACCTCAGTGCCATTGCACTTTCTGTTCCTTTAGGCTGGAATGTCTTCTCGCTGTTTCTTTGCCTGGCTGATTACAACGCTTGATTCAGGCTTCTGTTGAAATGTCATTTCCCCATGGAGCCCTCCCTCAACAAACTTTCCAAACTGTCTCCCCTTGATTTCCACATTGTCTCCCCATTTCCCTGCTTCATTTCCCTCATAGTACTTATCACAGTCAGGGTGCTCTGGAGATACAAAATCGGTAGAATACATCTATGTATGAATATATAAATTTACTTTAGGAAATTGGCTTAGCAGTCGAGGGGTTTGACAAGTTTGCAATTTGTAAGGCAGGTTGGTAGGGCTGTCAACCCAGGAGAGTTCTGTGTTATGGTCTTAAAACAGAGTTCCTTTTTCTTCTGGCGACACCTCAGTTTTTGTTTTTAACACCTTCAACTAATTGAATGAGGCCCACCCACATAATCAAATGTAATATCCTTTATTTATAAACAACCAACTGAAGATGTCAATCATATTTACAAAATTTCTTCATATCAATATGAAGACTACTGTTTGGCTAAATAACTGGGCAGTACTGCCTAGCCAAATTGTCACATAAAATGTAACCATCACAGTACTTATCACTTCGTGGCATTAGAGAGGCATTGATTGATTTGTTTGTAATGTCTCTTTCACTGAAATACAAAGGCCATGACAGCAAGAAGACTGGTTCAACACCATATTCCAGTCCCTATAATAGTACGTGGCACACAGTAAACACTGGATAAATTAATAAATCTGGCTTCTTTCTTGTCTTACATGAAATAACTTCTTTAGAACAGAGTCACAGACAGTATTTTGATAGCATAGCCATTCAACAAAGAGATATCAACTACTGAGAAGTGACAGACAATAGCCCTTCAGATGTACTGATATGTACTTGTTAAATTTCTCAGGGTGAGCAGGAGACATGACAATTGTCAATTCTGAGACAGGAAACACTGACCACTGATAAGAAAGAGCTAGCCAATTTCAACCAACCAATGTATAATTCCAATAGCAAGTATTTAATTTGCATGTGAGAGAAGAAAACTCATGTTGGAAGTTATTTTTGTGTTTTGCAAAGTAATAAATAAATTGTATAGCAAATTATAATTCAGAATAAAAGTACAGCACATCAATATACCTACTCATATACTTAAGTTTTAACTTTATTTTAACTTTGACTTTTGAGGACTCATTTTATAGTTTTGATAGAGAAGTTTTAAGAATTTTATATATATATCTTCATGAAAGGATTTTTTGTTTTCTGAGTTAATTTGATAGAATGAGAGGAGATGCAAATGACAAACATCAAAAGACTCTGGAGTTTTAGGCAAGCACCTGGTGGGATGTAGAACATAATATACACTGGAGACAGAGTCAGACGGGTTGGAGACAACACGTTTTTCAAATTGTGATATGGGTTTGCCAAGACAAGAGTAAGAAAGTTAGGCTTCCCAGACTACAGAAAGACATGTTTATTTGATCTTGATAGTTATTAAGATATTTTGCAAAACTGGACCCTACAGCCTTTCTAGACTTTGGGATTTAAGAATGCAATGAACATTTTGGATTTGGGAAATATTATGGATATCTTTCAACTTTCAATATCTAGTCATGTGAGATTTATGGATTTCAAAATCCTACCATATTTAACTTTGTAGTCCCCAGTCCTAACTGTTTACAAATATACTTTTTGCATTTATTATCCTACTTGAGCCTTATGACAACTCTTTGAGTTAAGCAAGATAAGAGTATTACCCTATTTCACCAAAGTGGAAACTGAGGCTCTGGGCAACTTACCCAATAGAGGTCACATAGCTAGGAAGTGATGGCATTAGGATGTAAAGCTAGTCTTAGGAACCTTTTAAACTCCACTATTCTGTCTCTTTTTTAGTGAGAGCCAAGATTATCACGTCTAAAATTTTGGCTGTTGAGTACTAAATGATAAGGGAGTTGGTCATTCTATTAACTGGGCTGCTGGGTATTTTCCCAATGATGTACCCAAGAGTTTTCTTGGTACATAAAAAAAAAATTGTTTGCCTAAGCTTTGTAACGTTTTAGAGAATGCTTTATTCTAGCAGAATGTGTGAATCAGTTCTTGCATCCTGTGTCACATACTTCTTGTGTTAATTATTATCATGTGTAACGTGACTACCCTTCAATTTCTCATAGAAGCACAAGGAAATATTTTTCCCCAAGAGTAACAGTTTTCCAATGATCAATTCAATTTTTCCTTTAAAGTCTATTTCATCAGGACATTTTTGTGTGTTGTTTTTGTTTGTTTTGGTCTGTTCTTTCCTTTGATTTTGTACAACTAGTCCTGGCATGTTTTTTTTCACACTAACTGCTTCAAGAATACATTTTACTCCATACCCATAACACTTCTGGGGTTGGTTTTCTCTTTTCCTGAGCTGTTTTGCTTGTTATAGAGAACCACACACACACACACACACACACACACACACACACACACGCATATATAAATGTTCTATATGACAAGAAAAACAATTTATTGATAACTTTGTTATTGATAGCACTAATAAACTCAGTGCTATCAATAATAGTAATACATTTTTCTTGTTATAGAGAGCACTATATAACAATATATATAGTTTTATATATATATAACTATATATATATATTTCTTGTTATAGAGAGCACTATATAACAATACACATATATATATATAGTGTCCAATTTATAACTTTATATATAGTTATCAGTTACAGTTGTCCAATTAATATTAACTTGGACACAATATTTGATATACATTTTATTTGATACAAATTAAAACAACTCTCAATTTGGCAAAAATTGAAACAATAATATGAATCACTAGTGAAATTGGAAGAAAGCAGAAAATCTCCTCTACTGCTGGTAGACAATGTATTAGTACAACCTTTTTGAAAACAGTTGGGTAATAACATATCAAAGATTTTTTAAAATTGCATACCCTTTAACTTTCCAATTCCATATTTAGAAAGCTATTTGAAATATTTAATAATTTGTGCAAAAGCTTAATTATATGACTATTCAATGAACATTGTTTTGAAAAGTTAAAATTTGGACCTAAATAGCTAATATTAAAAGATTTGTTAAATCCATGATGGTACATCCTGACTCCAGATTATTGTGCATCCATTCATTTAAGAAAGAAATTGAAGAAAAAAATACATAATACTATAGAAGGGTACTCATGATATACTTTAAAAATCCAATCAAAAACACTACTTAGAATCATCATATAGTTAAGAGAGTCATGGCTCAGTAAGGCTAAGTGATCCATTCAAAACTGAAACCCAGTTAGTGTCAAAGCCAGGACCTGATTTCAGATCTCTAACCCTTGGCCTAGTGATCTTTCCAGGGTCAGATTTATGTACTAGTCCTTTGCCATATAGTATATAATCTTGAGCAAGTTAATTAATCCCCCTGAGCCTTGATGTTTTTCTCTGTAAAAAGTGAACAATAATATGTACTTGTAAAGTTGTGGAAGAAATTAAATAAGATAATTTAATGTAGTACTGTGTCTGGAACATAGTATGTGTGAATAAGTTGTGGATATTATCATAACTAGTATTATTCCTCATAGATCCAATTGGATTTATAGGGTAGAACTTGGAAAAGAGGCTAGAGCACATCTGAGGAGCTCTCTGCCTGGTGATAGCATCTGGAGCCAGGAGGTGAGACTGCTGACAGCGAGCATAGAGATGGGAGAAGCACTGAGAGGAGTAAAACAATATTAAAAGTTTAGAGGATAGGTGAGAAAGTAGCTTAAAAGACAAAAAAACCAGGATGGTGGAAAGTCACAGAAACCAAGGGAGCAGCGGACATTGTGTTTGGTATTTTCATTGATAATCTCAGAACAAACAGCTTTTGTTGAGGGAGAAATAGAATCCAGATGCCAAAAAAATGTTAGGGTGTATGCATGTGTTGAAATACCTCTTTACTAAATGTGGTTGTTAAAGAGGACGGGGATCAGTTAGTAATTTAAGATGGTTGTGGGGTCAAGAAAATGTTTTACTTTTAAATATAGAGAAGATCTGAGCATGTTTATTGGCAAGAAAAGTTTAATGTAACAGAAAGGATGGAAGATGAGATTAAATAATTGTTGAAGTTATAAAGAGAGATCCAATTATAGGATAAGATTGAATGAGTCTTGGAAGAAAGGAACAGTATCTCTTCTTCTGAAATAAGGGCAAAAGGAAGCTGAAGGTAGAGGGATCTTGAGATAGAGAAAAGTAAGTGAAGATGCTTATATTGTATGTGCTCAGTCTTCACGGTGAACTTAACAGTCACGGTATTTCTCTCAAATGAAGATCCAGGGTTAAGATGGAAATATTAGGGAGAAATGAAACATTTGGAATAAGAACCATGGGAGAATTTGACAAATCAATTAGAGAGCAACACAAATATGTTAGCGTAGGCTTAATGGCCAGCTGAGGTCAAACAGCATGACTGTCTGGTAGACCCTGCACCCCAACATCAACATCTTGGCTTCCTAGGATTTGACAGACCACAGTATTCCCAAGAATGGAGTTTTAGCAACATTAAGGGAGCAAGAAGGTCTAGGCTGTATTGAAAGAAGTTTTGTTTTGTTTGAGATGGAGTCTTGCTCTGTAGCCCAGGCTGGAGAGCAGTGGCGTGATCTCAGCTCACTGCAACCTCCGCCTCCCCGATCCCAGTTCAAGCAATTCTCCTAGCTCAGCCTCCTGAGCAGCTGGGATTACAGGTATGCACCACCATGCCCAGCTCATTTTTGTATTTTTAGTAGAGATGGGGTTTCACCATGTTGGCCAGGCTAGTCTTGAACTCTTGACCTCGTGATCCACCCACCTTGGCCTCCCAAAGTGCTAGGATCACAGGCGTGAGCCACCGCGCCCAACTGAGAGAGCTTTTATTGGAATATGATGACGGAATGGAAAAGAGGAAGTGCCCCCCGTAAAAAGCAAAAGGTGTATGCTCAGTGTACATCAGGTAGTAGGAACTGGGGAAATTTCCAGTGAGTGACATTCTGGCAGTGGAACAGTTTTGAGACACGATGTGTGAGGTTTGTGGCTGAGGTGAAGAGAAGCAGAGACTGGAGGGTTTGGAACTGAGAAGGTTAAGGAACCGAAGCCAGAGGCTTTAATAATCTGTTATTGCAAGCTAAGACTGGATGATAGTAGAAGACTGTGAGCAAGAGTACCCCTCAGTTGGGTGTGTAAATGGCATAAAACGCAGAGTCAGGGGCTCCTTCAAGCAACTGCAGCTCGGAGCTCAGCATTTCTGCTCACTTCATTGCCCACACACGGACTTTGGATGTCTCCCCGTGATCTTAACAGGCTGGTATTTTTTAATCCTGGTAGTCCTATTCATCTCCAGAGACCCTGTGCTCCTGGGTTTCCCTGCAGGGAGAGAATGTGCCTACCTGCATTTCCCCTGAAGTGCTTGTTTGTTCGCTACCCAGATTCCCAAATATCGTCAAGCCTCCCCTGTTGTGCCAGCCTGCGCCTCTCATTTAGAGAGGAGTGTGATGCCGCTATCCATTTTGCAGTCTTTGTGCACATCAAAACAAACAAACAGAGACCCAAATACACCCCAGCAGGCTTATTGTCAGAGAATTAGCTCCCATGCTGGCACAACCAGACGAATTCAGATAAGAATAGCTTAAAATAAATCCTCCCAGGCAAACTGGTCACAGGCCAGAGCTATGGGATAACTTCTGGCTACAACCACATTCTGTACACATGTTCTGTTATCCTAAAATATTTTATTTTATATATTTTTAAGGGAGCCAGAGGTAAAAGGGAAGCAAATTAAAACTGCCTTCTCCTCACTGAAGCCTGAGGTAGATGAGGAGGTATTTGGTTAAGAAGTCAGACAGCGTGGTTGAACATTCAAGAGCACCTGTTTATGATTATTTTTTTGCCTCCAGGTAAATTGAAATTTGATCTTCTACTGCTAGAGGTTTCTCCTTCCTAGAAACATTAACCACATGCATCAGTTGGAAGGCATTCCTCTCCTAGGTCAAGCCTGTGGCTCGCGCCCCTGTAAATATCTGGCCCTCCTCTATAACCTTGAAAGCTACCTATGAACACTCCTTGACACTTGGTGCCAGTTTAACATAATAAACATCTTTGGGGACTACCTCCATAATTACAGAAAGAAAAATCATTTTCATCTTGTAGCTAACTTGAGTGGATTCAAAACTAGTGCCTAGATTTTCTTTAAATACCTCTTTCTTCAGGGAAATCTGATTCTAACATTGTGACATTGCATTGGCCAGTTTCAAATTATTATAACTATGATTTCAACATTCCCAAGTCTGGCTGTGTGGATAGACGGTGACCCAGCAAGGGAACAAGGTGTAGAATCAGGAATAAGATTAATGCTTTTCAGCTGGTGACATAGATAATATGCATGAGCCTAGCTTGTAACTATTCTGCTTTCTTTCTCAGACAATTTTTACAAGGTGGAAATCACCTTGATTTTCTAAAAAGCAAAGGGGGTTATGATAGCAACAAGCCTTGATCCATTTTGTGGACGAATAAGTGAAACTATTTTTCCAAACCTACATTTCCAAATCAAAACTTGCTTTCTGTTAAAACTCCCAGTCCCCAATCCAGGACGCTCCAATTCATTCTGAAATGAGTTATAAGGTTGAGCAAGACACTGCCTTTTATTAAATAATAAAGAGGCAGTAATTATTAGGTCAAACAGATCTGTGTTTAAATCTTAGCCACTGAGTAATCTGAGTAAGTTATTTAACCTCTAATGTTTAGTTTTGTCATTTATAAAATGATCATAACATTTTCTACCTCTCAAGGTTATTATGAGGATTAAATAACACAATATATGTAAAACAATTAGTAGGACGCATTTGCTAGCAGGAAGAAGAAGTAACTATAATGAGCTCTATGTATAAGGCACAGTGCTAAATTCTTTATAAAGAGTAACTAATTTAATCCTCACAACAGACCTATTGACCTATTATGACCTATGGCATAAGACCTATTATGAAGATCCATTGTTTACACAGAAACACAAAGAGGTCTGGCGTGTTAAAGATGAGAGGAGAAGTGTAAGAATAAACTGTGTATAATAACAAAAAAATATGATGATGGCGGTGGTGGTGGTACCAGTGGTTAGCATTTGTTGGAATCTTATGAAGTCCCAGATCTTGTGCTAATTATTTTAGTTTGCTGTATCTTGTTCATGTCTCATAATTAATGTGAGAAATAACGTTCAATTTTAAGCTCCATTTTTTACTAAAGAAAACAGAAGTTCAGAGAAGATTAAAAACTTGCCCAATGTTACACGACTAATCAGTGGTGGCACTGGGACTTAAATTGAGCTCTTGTTGATGTTCTCTCTTCTCTTAAGAGATTCTGCTCTTAGCATCTAGCCCAGTAATTTTCAGTGTGGTTCGCAGAAACAGTATTGGCATTACCTGGGAATTTATAAAAAAGATAACTTCTCAGGCCCCACCCAAGACCTACAGAATCAGGAAGCGTGGAGTGGAGTCCAGCACTGGAGTTCAGTGTTTTAACAGCCCCTCCAAGGGATTCTGATGCATGCTCAAGTTTGAGAACCATGTCTTAGACTATATTGCTTCAATTTATGGGGACACTTTAGGTTTGGTGAGCCTAATCTATTGAATTGATTTGATTTTTTCAGTTGGATTCAGCCTTTGCGTCTGGCTATCTCCAGAACAAAATCTCACCGTCCCATTCCTTTGGCCCTCCATTGTTTACTGAGTTAACGTTTCTGTGCCTCAGTATTCTCTGGTGTGCAATGGAGACAATCACATCACCCACCTGGGATGGATGCAATGAGGATTAAGTGCGACAATCCATGTGTGAGGTGTGAGCTCTGTGCTTAACACCTCTAATTACACAATAAATATTTGCTATTACAAATATTTATTTATATTTATATTTGCTATATTTATAATACACAGAGGGCAGTCAGTGGCTAAAGTATCTTGTTCCCAGGTACTGTGCATTTAAAACCGAAGTAGGAGGAAACTAATCTTAATCCAGAAGACGGTGATTTGTCTACCCTGTGATTCAACAAAGGTCACAGACTCTACCTAAATAGGCTGTGAGTAAATTGGGGACTGTGGACTTAACTGCTCTGACTCACTAATGAGTGATAAAGAAAGAAATGGGTGCTCTTTCAAATCCATCTTTTTTTTTTGCTTTTAATTTCACCAGGGCAAACTCTCTCTAAACAGCCCATTAGTTAAAACGCTCGAGTAGAAACACAAAAGCAAGGATAATGGGGTTTGTTCATCAGCCAGCATTTCCTCTCCTTACCTAACTCCTGCTCCTGTTTAAAGGCAAAAAGAAGCTTCAGTGCTCCACAGTGTGAGCACTATCAGAAAGCCAACGCCAAAAGCCTTGGGAGGCGTCGCTTGACCATGCAAAAGCTGCATAGCATGCAGCAGGCACTGCTGGAGCACCATGACTGCCTGAGAGGGAGGTGGCATCTGTGCCCTATTCATCCGTGCCCCTAGATTGCTTTATCATCCAGTGGATAAACCCAGGGGGCTTTTCTAGGGCATTCCACGCCCCGTCCCTCCACCATGGGAAACCTAAGGGATGATGTGTTCTTTTGCTACGGCTGCAGTAACAAGTGCCACACACGGTGGGTTAAACAACAGAATTTTATTATCTCACATTACTGGAGGCAGAAGTCCGAGATCAAGGTGCGGGCTGCCGGTTGTGAAGAGGAAACGACTCCCTGCCTCTCTCTTAGCTTCTGGTGTTTTGCTGGCAATCTTTGGCATCCTAGGCTTCTATTGCCTCACGACATCTCGGCCTTCATCTTCACATGTTCTCCCTGTATGAATGCCCATGTCCAAATTTCTCCCTTTTCTAAAAATTCTGGTCATATTGGATTAAGGGACCCGTTCCACTCCAGTATAACCTCAGCTTAATGAATATCATCCTCAGTGACCTTATTTCCAGATAAGGTCACACTCTGAGGTATTGAGGGTCAGGAATTCAACATATGAATTTGAGTGAAGGAGACACAAATCAATTCATAATAACAGATGGTGAGAAAAACTCTAGGCCCACTAAGAAGATAGTTCTGGTGTTTAAACAGGCCTGGGACAGCGCTTCACACACTGTAATATATACACGAATCACCTGAGGATCTTGCTAAAATGCATATTTTGATTCAGTCCGTATAGGGTTGGTGCTGAGACTGTGTATTTCTAGCCAGCTCCTAGTGATGCTACTGCTGCTGTTTTGAGTAGCAAGGTCCTGGAGGAATTCCATGACAGTTGATTCTATTGTTGTTTCTCACATCTATTATACTTCTTCCCAGGGGCTTGCTGGTCACTACTTCCTCACCTGGAAACCATATTTCAGGGGTTCAGGGCATAGAAATAATCAAATTAACAAATTCAGAGGCCCTCAGAACCATTCATGTCTAGACCAGGGAAGCTAAAGGGTGTCTGGTACAGAAATTATTTTCTAAGCTGTGTCCACAGCCCTCAGCTCATTTGTGTCATTTTTCAATCTGTTGGAGCTGTGGTCTGAGCATGACCATGGAGGTCTCTGTGTGGTTTAGTTCTCCTGGGACCACACTGATTACAGGACTACTTGAAGATGGGCTAAGTTTGTCTTGGATTACTTTAATAAATTAATACCTAGACTGGGGGAAAATATTTTCAACATATGTAATAAGCCAAGTATTAGCATGCAGAACATATATTAAAAAAAAAACCTCTGCAAATCAAATGACTCAATATAAAAATAGCCAAAGGTTATGAAAAGGGAATTCACCTAGGAGGAAATCTTAATGACTAATAAGCATATGAAAATATTTTTGTTCCCATTGTAACTAGAGAAATTCAAATTAAAACACTAAAGCATGATTATTTCTTGCTTTCTAGAGGAATAAACATTTAAGACATTAATTGATGGCATGAGTCGAGAGAAATGGGTACTCTCATTCAGGGACAGGAATATAAATTGAAAGTCAATTTTGGATTACTGCTATGTCTGAGATATCTAATTCCTACATCTGTGGAATTCCATTTTCTGTTATATACTGTGCAGAAACACTTACATGGATACATAAAGAAGTGCGTTTAGGGAAATTTATTGAGCTATTCATTATTAACAATAGCAAAAAATTGTTGACAATCTAAATGTGCATCAGTAACATTTCTTGGCTACTTATAATGTCACAGATCCTGTCATAAGTGCTTTTCATGTGCACAAGAACTCTCTGATGCAGTTACCATCCTAATTCCCATTTTAGAGATGCAGAAACGAAAGTACAGATAGGTTAAGTAACTTGCTTAAGATCACTCAGCTGGGACAGAGATGAGATGTGAACATGTCATCCAGCGGCACAGGAAAAACTCTTAACTATTTCAAGCAACCATATCTAGACAACTAGCATGGGGTGGTCTCCCTGTCTTGGTGTGAAGAGATCTCTAAGAAGTATCTATAAATGATAGAAGCAAGTTGAACAATGAGTCATATAATCTGACATCATCTATATAAAAAAAAGAAAACCCTAAACACTTACATACTTTATGGAGACTCATTTACGCATGTAAATCCAGTAAAAAGTTCTAGAGGTGCCACAACAAACCACTTACTCAAGGTTATCTCTGAAAAGGGAAAGGGAGTGGCTCTGGAGATCACGGGGATGGTAAAAAGAGCATTTGTACTTTTATTTGCAATAAGGGTTTTTGTTTTGTTTTGTTTTGTTTTGAAGGATTAGATGTTAATGTATTATTTTGTAATTAACTTTGATTTTAAAATATTAATTCATGATAACAGTTCTTAGTCCTGCTCTAAGGGCTCTGCTCTCTGGAAAGAACTGAGACACCCACTGCATTCCCTTTTGGCCAAATCCTTCCCTTCCTGCTCAATCTGGCATTTGCACAGAGCCATCCTCTGAACACATTTCCTTTCCTTTATCATTGTCATCACCATCACTATTTGTTTATCTTTTGTTAAGGTGTTATTTATTAGCCTTGTGATGGTTGTTTATGAATGCTCCTGTTATGATTGGAAAGAATATGAAAACTTTCATTTGAGAGAGGACAGGAGTCTAGTGGCTACCGCATACTGTAAAGTAGCTGATGGAGGGGGAAAGAGAATATTTAGGAAGATCCTTACATTCTTGAAATTATCTATCCTCTGGTAGGTCTAACACAAAATCTTCAATTTTCCTGGCAACTCAAAATGATTTTTCCTCTTACATCAAGTTCATCCTGGTTAATCACCTGTCCTCCCATTTCCCTCTACCTGTGCCCAAACCACTCCCGTAATCAAATAAACATAGACTTGTAAGAAGAAATGGAACTTTCTAATTGATTTTTATTTATTGAACATGCAGATGTACTAAGTAATGCCTAGAGCATATAGACAGCAGATTTAAATAGTTCCTTTTCATTTTTAGGCTGAAACCAGATGGCCAGTTCTACTTGCTATTACATCTAGCACATTCTGATTGGCTGACCTGGAAAAGGACATGCTTGCAGCATATCCCAGCCCTGTCCTCTCCTCCTCCACACTTACATCAAAGTCTCACAAAAAAACACTCTCCCCACCAAAAGCATGTTCGTCCTCTAAGACTCAAATTTCAGGGATTCTTTTCTACTTGACCTCCAGCATACACTGAAATTAAAAAAAAAGATATTACATTCTGTGTAACCCCAATGAACACAGTCTTGCTTCTATATTCCTTATGTAGGCATTATAAGGAGGAATTGTAGACCTATGAGAGTGAAAACAATAAAACTTCTAGAAGAAACTATAGGACAAAAACTTTGTGATCTTGGGTGGGACAAAGAGTACCTAGTTACTATATCAAAAGCATGATCCTTAAAGGAAAAAAAAATGGATAAACTGAACTTTATCAAACTTGAAAATGCTTGTGCTTTAAAAGACACCACTGAGACAATGATTAGGCAAGACCACACTGGGAGAAAATATTTGTAAGTCATATATCTGACAAAGGACTTTATCCAGAATATATAGAACAAAGTGCTACAAGTTATAAGAAAACAACCCAATTGTAAAATGACAAAATATTTGATAGACATTTTACCAAAAAAGAAATATAAATGGCTAATAAGCATATTAAAATGCTCAATATCATTAGTCATTTGAGAAATGCAAATTAAAATCAATGAGATACCTCTGTACAGCTATGGAATGGCCTTAGTTAAAAAGACAGACAGACATCATCAAATGTTGGGAAGGATGTGTATGGAGAAACTGTAAACTTTAGGCCCTGCTGGTGGGAATATTAAATGGTATAGCTATTCTTGAAGCAGTTAGTTAGCTTTCTAAAAAAAATTAAACTTTCTGGCTGGGCACGGTGGCTCACACCTGTAATCCCAGCACTTTGGGAGGCCGAGGTGGGCGGATCACGAGGTCAAGAGATCAGGACCATCCTGGCCAACATAGTGAAACTCGGTCTCTACTAAAAAAATACAAAAATTAGCTGGGTGTGGCGGCATGCACCTGTAGTCCCAGCTACTCGGGAGGCTGAGGCAGGGGAGTTACTTGAACCCAGGAGGTGGAGGTTGCAGTGAGCTGAGATTGCGCCATTGCACTCCAGCCTTGTGCCTGATGACAGAGCAAGAATCTGTCTCAAAAAAAAAAATAAAAAATAAAAAAAATAAACTTTCTATACCACCCAGCAATTCCACTTCTTGAATCTGCGCAAGAGAAAATGTAATGTCCACACAAAGACACGTATACAAATGTTCACAATAGCAGTATTATAATGACCAAAAACTGAAAACAACCTAAAAGTTCACCAACTGGTGAGTAGACAACAAAATATGGTGTATCAATACAGTGGAATGTTCCTTAAAAAGAAAAAGAAATAAAGTACTGATACTTGCCACAACATCAATGGA
>PVKP010021209.1:0-39544 GCA_004027715.1 Plecturocebus donacophilus | reverse complement strand
TCTATTTGTTCCAGGTCTGAGTTCAAGTCCTGGATATCCTTGTTGATTTTCTATCTCGTTGATCTATGTAATATTGACAGTGTAGTGTTAAAGTCTCCCACTATTATTGTGTGGGAGTCTAAGTCTCTTTGTAAGTCATTAAGAACTTGCCCTATGTATCTGGGTGCTCCTGTAATGGGTGCGTATATATTTAGGATTGCTAGCTCTTCTTGTTGCATTGATCCTTTCACCACCATGTAACGTCCCTCTTTGTTTCTTGTGTTCTTTGTTGTTTTAAAGACTATTTTATCAGAGACGAAAATCACAGCTTCTGGTAATGCTAACTGGCTGTTTTGCCCATTAGTTGATGTAGATTCTTCATTATGGTGATGCTCTTTACCTTTTGGTATGTTTTTGGAATGGCTGATACTGGTTGTTCTTTGGAAATGTTGGTAAAATGGATCCCACCTATTTTAGAGAAAGGTTAAGGTTGTAAAAGAGACAGTGATTTTCAATTTTATGACCTGCCCTTGATTCCCTACAAGAGTTTCAAAGGTGTTTGCCAGCCGCTCATTCCCCTCTCATGGATGGGTTGCAGTGATTTTTTTTTAACTCATCAGCCCATACCATGTGATGGTGATAAAGTGATGATTATAAAGATCCCTTGAGAAGGGAGTGACTCTTTTAATGGCCCGGACTCACTATAGATGTCTTGGCATTCATTCCTTTATGAATGACTGAAAGTAAGGTCTGCGCCTAACCCTTAATCAGTAATGAACATGAAATAAGCCAGTCTCTTAATTTTTGAAGTCTAGAGATTCGTTAAAAACATTCAGCCATTGCAATGGTAGGTAAAGGCCAGGCACGGTGGCTCATTCCTGTAATCCTAACAACCTTGGGAGCCCAGTAGTTTGAGACCAGTCTGGGCAACATAGAGAGACCCCGTCTCTACAAAAAAAATTAACAAATTAGCCAGGTGAGATGACACACACCTGTTAGTCCCAGCTGCTCAGGAGGCTGAGGCAGGAAGATTGCTTGAGCCCAAAGGTTCAAGGCTACAGTGAGCTATTTTTTAGAAAAAAAAAAAAAAAAAAAAGGAAAGAACTGGTAGAAAAGGGAAGGGAGACAGAAACGGTTATCTGCCCAGGCTCCCAACCTATGCATCTCCTACTTAGTTTAACAGAGTCAAAGAGAAGAGTTTTCCAAAAGGAAGGCTTGGTAAAGGTCATTCTTGATGGGAACAAGACCAAGGGGAGAGAGCACAGCTTTTCACTCCCAGAGGTCCTATGAATGTGAAGAGAGGAAGACAGTTTTAAATGTGTGCCTTCTATTGACTCGGGACTGCCGTTTTCCTCTCAAGCTTTCCAAATACTTCTCTTTTCAGTGTGTGTTGTGTAAAGAGCAAGCCTTCTGTTTTAGGAATACTTCTGTTCATTCTTTCTTGTTCATTTAAGCTGTTCCATCCTCTGGGGGAAAACAAGGATGAAACAAAGTCCTCATCCTTGTGAGCTTACTCGTTAATGGGAGAGACGGGTGATAAGCCTATGAACGTGTAATATGTTGGGTGGGGATGGGGCACTGAAGAACCGTCAGGCAGGGTCATGAGAGGAGCGTAATGGTGATGCCTGTCTAGCCTTAAGGAGATGTGTCATTAAAGTGGCCACAATAGACACAAAACCCACTGCATGCCCCCTTTTTATTGGCAGCCCCCCATTGTGCAAGGCTGGATTATCCAGCTTGGTAATTATTCTGTCCTCCTTCTTGTCACCTATTCTCTCTGCACACCTACTCACCCCCAGCCATGTGCTACTCACACAAAACTTGAATCCCCAAGTCTAGAATTCAGCCCCGCTCCCTATGTGTTCCACAATAGCCCTCATCATGGGACTCTTCACAGCAAAATTCACAGCAAGAGAGTAGCTGGATTGTGTGAACATCTGTTATCCTTGCTTTTTGTTATAAAAATATTATATTCCGTGGTTTTTAAAATTTGTGGTATAAATTGCATTTCATAGTCAGCAGATACGTCTATGGAAAAAATGATGGGCTTTGCTGATTCTCTAGGCGAAGGCAACATGGTGCATGGAAAGAACCCAGGCCCTGGGTGGGAAGACCTGAGTTCACATCATGCTGTGATCGCTGCCGAGTGATTACTTGTGTTCTCAGAGACTTCACTTCCCTATTCATAAAAGTCAAGATAATAACAACACCCTTCTTAACTCTGCAAGTTTTTGTGGTGATTAAATGCGATGATGAACATGTGCAACACACTTTCATAGGGCACTAAAGGACCATCTGTGGTAGCCATGTGGTTGTTCTGAAAGATGCTCCTGCTCCTTCATCCTGAGCTGTTGAAACCGCTGGTATATTTAAGACATTGTATGGAAATATTCCAAAATGATGCAGCTGTCCAGCATCTTGTGAACATTATGGATGCTTTTCAGTTTCTGCATGTTCATCCCTCTTCTGTTTCTCAAGAAAATGACATTTGGAGCTGCCTCGATGTTAGGGAGCAGAAATTCATCTGTTTTTTCCCTGGAACACAGGCCTTTGGTCTTTGTTTAAATTCATTATAGAATGTTAATATAAGAGGAAAGCATATAGATCTTCATCAACCTCAATGACCTCACCCTACAAAGCAGCCTCGCTTTGGGAGTCTGAACTGAAGTGGGCTGATAGCCTGTGAGTATAGAATTGGAAACTGAAATACTGTAAGCTCTCTCTGATACCTCTTCTGTGCACACACGGTCCTGGAATGAAGGGCATATGATACCAACATGCTCTTGCTTGCATAGATCTCTGTCCCTTAGCTCCTCCAGTTGTCTTCTTAGGAAAGAGAACTCTAGAGCACTATTTCCAAAAGTCCTAATGCTCCTTTCACAAGGATAATTTCCCTACAGCAGCAAGACTCTATCTAAGGGTCAGGGACCCTAATTTTAGTGAATTAAGTAATTGGAAATGTAATGTGGTGTACTTTGATTGCATGAGACTTCAAATATTTGATCAACTCATCCACCAGTTCCAGACACGCGTGCAATAATGAGATTGGAGCTGGAAGATCATCAGCCTCTGTCTTGGAGAGGCTCACAGTTAATGAGGGTAGAGGTAAATGCTTAACATGCAATTATAACATAATGTGGCAAATGCTGTAACAAAACTAGGAACAGAGGCTGTAGATGTGCAGAGAAGGGACTGATTTCCATTGGGAAAATCAGAAAAGGATGCTCAAATGACATGAGATTTGAGCCATGATAGGTAGGATACTCTCTCTAGGCCAAAATCTGAAGGGTGAGTTCTGGGGCGGAGCAACCTCAGGAGCAGAGGGAGGAGTCAGAAAAGTCCACAGTGTACCTGGGCAGTGGCAAGTGGTCTGATGTGGTTGGAACACTGGGGAGATGGTAAGGAAGAATAACGAATGAGATTGAAAGGAGTTGGGGAGTCAGATGGTGAGGCACCTCTTAGTCCATGCCATAGAGGGTGGAGTTAATCCAGTTTACAATAGCCTTTCCTGGCTCTTTTGATTGGGAGAATTACATGATCAGACTAGTTTGATAGCAGAATAGGGTGGAGGGGGAGGTTCTGGAAGAAGAGTAAGGTTTGGAGCCATTGGGGGACCACTGCTTCTACATAGGCAGTGGTATAGTGACATCAGTAGATCAGGTCCTGTAGCCTGATGGCCAGAATTGCATGTCTGCACCCCTCTGGTTGTATGACCTTGGCCACTTGCCTCTATGTTTTCCTGTCTAAAACAGGAAGATCACAGTAATACCTATCTCTTAGGATCTTTATGAGGCTCAAGTGAATCAATACATGGGACAGTGTGAGCATTTAGAAATGTTAATTTCCATCATCATCTGCAATAATCCAGTAAGCATGAACTTCCTAGCCTCCATTTAGGAAGTAAGGATGAGATTCCCCACATTTACGTGCGGTTTGAGAAGCTAGTTAGCTATTAGGAAGAGGGAGGGTGAACACAACCCATGTGCAATGAAATCCGTTTGAATTCGAAGCCAACTAAATGCTTAGTGCCAGAGAATTTTGACGTGAGTGGTCTGGAATTGATTTTATTACATGAGTCAGCAATTCCTCAGGGAGGTTGACAGGTACTCTGGAAGATGAGACTCTCTCAGGCCACCGAGTGTCATTCAGTAAATCACTGATCTGGGCAACAGAATGAGAAAAGCTGTTTCAGTCAAGCGTCAGCCTGGGACAGTTCAGGAACTGAAAGCAGGAGTGCAGGTAGCTAAGTAGACCCGAAGAGCATCAGCGTGCTGTGTGGTGGTGCAGCCCCCAGAATTGCCAGCCTCAGACCTGACAAGTCAGGAACTCACATGAGAGGATCTGGACAGTTCTTCATTCAGTGAATGCTGCAGATTCCTGATAATTAATATGGAAGTGGCTTTTGAAGACTCACGTGGTGCCGTGCTGAGAATGCAGCAAGTAGCAAAGTCACTGTGGATACTCTAGGCCAGTGGCTCCTAATCTGGGATGATTGTTGTCCCCCCAGAGGACATTTGGCAATGTCTGAAGATTGTTTTGGTTGTCACAGTTGGAGGAAGTGCTGCTGGCATCTGATGGGTAGAGGCCAGGGGTGCTGCTAAGCAGCCCTCAAAGCAATGAATTGTCTGGCCCAAAATGTCAGTCATGCCCGTGTTGAAAAAGCCTGGTCTAGAGCAACAGTTCACCAAAACATGATATCTGCATCATCAGTGGTACAGAAAATGAGTTCAGGACAACCTTTCCTTAGTTGTAATATTTTACTGAATATTGCATGTACTTACATCAATATTGAAAATATATGTATTATAAATATGAAAATGTATCTTAACATGCTGTAAACCTGTATGATTTACATATAAAACCTGTTATTACAAAGGTATCCATTTGCTTAGGATGAAGTTACAATAATGTTTAAAAAAAATTTTTAAGTACTATACTGACTTTAAAAATTACAGAGTAGATAATAGTGTAAATGGACTTCAAAGATGCCATATACAAAAAAGTGAAGGAGGTGGGTGTATAATCAAAGTTTAGGAAACATTGGTTCAGATCAGGGCTTGGAAAACTTTCTGTAAAGAACCAGATAGATAGTAAATACTTTCAGCTGTGTTGCAACTACTCCACTCTGCTATTTTGGTACAAAGGCAGCTGAGAGGATCGGTGAATGAACAGGTGCCCCCCAAACACTCTGAGTGTTAAGCTTAGTGCCCCAGGTGTGGCCTGGTCATGGCAGGGTAGAACACTATTACCTACCCCAGTTAGTAAGACTTAAAATAGTTATAAAGTAAGGATGCCCTTTTTTCTTTTTTTCTTTCTTTTTTTTTTTTTTTTTGAGATGGAGTCTCACTCTGTTGCCAGGTCTGAAGTGTAGTGGCGTGATCTTAGCTCACTGCAACCTCCACCTCCTGGGTTCAAGCGACTCTCCTGCCTCAGCTTTCTGAGTAGCTGGGATTACAGGCACCCACCACTATGCCCAGCTAATTTTTTGTATTTTTAGTAGAGATGGGGTTTGACCATGTTGGCCAGGCTGGCCTTGAACTCCTGACCTTGTGAGTCACCTGCCTCAGCCTCCCAAAGTGCTGGGATCACAGGCGTGAGCCACCTGGCCCAACCAATGCCCATTTTTCACACACGTTGTTGACAAAATATGATCTTTCCTCCATCTTGCATGGGTACATTTAGTGGAGTTTGGGTTTTATCAAAGGACACAATATCATAAATATCATAGCTCAACTTTTGCATACAGAATTTGTAATAGAGTGGGTTCAAATTTCAAGTCCGTCCTTTACCAGCTATGTCCTTGTGGGCCTATTCATTACCCTCTCAGAGCTTCAATTTCCTGCTTCATAAAATGGGGAGAATAGCACCTGTCCTGTACAGTTGCTGGAAAGGTGAAATGCAACACTGTGTGTGAAAATTACACATTTAGTAAATGTTCTCTCTATTCACTCTCCCTTCTTTTCTTCTGTCCTTCAATTCTTCCACTTATTCAATGAGGATTCCCTTTTTGTCATTGCCATTGATAAAGATGACAACCAAGTCTAAGGTACCATATCCCTGCAGCACACCACTAGATATCTCCCTGAAAATTAAAAAACAATCCCTTAGTTAATACCTTTTGAACATGTTTTGTCAACTGCTTACAAATGCATCTAAACATCAGTCATTGCAACCTGTATTTTTTTCATTCGGTTAAAGCAATAGACAAATACTGAGGATCTACTTTGTGTCAGGCATGATACCAGACACTAAGCATGGTAATAGGCACCAGATACAAGCAGAAGACATGGCTTCTGCCACACAAGGAGCCTCCAGCCTTGGGTGGTGAAGGGAAGATCGTAAGCAAACAGATGATTATGGTTTTCACACTTGAGGACTGTCCTGTACACACAGGCAAGGCATGGACTGAGACAGGTATTGAGAGAGGAATAGTAATGAAGTGAAGATGGTTTAGGAACACATTCCAGGCCAAGAGCACTGAATGCACAGTTGCAATTGATCAAGGGGTCAGTTGTTTGGAGACAGAAGGAAGGAAGGGGGAATGAGTCTAGGTTAATAATTTGGGCCAAATGATGTAGGCTGTAGTAAGCACATGACACTATGTTTAAGCTACTGTTTTCAGCCTAATGGTTTTCACCTTTCTTTTGGAATGAGAGCCCGTATTTAGAGCAGATCTAGATGATAACTGTATTACATAAAACTCATGCTACAGACACTGATATCCTGCTGGGTGTCTGGGGACAGAGGCCATGTATCATAAGATGCTAAATTTGAGTTGATTTGGTTCTTTGCCTTAAATAGTATAGTTTATGATGCGTTAACTGAATTTTCATTTGCATCACTCCTAGAGCAGTGGTTTTGTAGACGGGAGGGGCATTTGGAATTCTCATGGGTGAGGCTCTGAGATCCGAGTTTTAGAAAGTCGCTCCGACAGCTATGGAGACTGGACTGAAACAGCGTGCTGTGAAACCACTTGGAAGGTCATGTCTGTCGATAACCAGTGAGGGTCTCGTTTGAGGCCATGTCAGCACGCCACCTCACACGCACCAGCCCTACAAAAAAGGCATGATTTACCCGATTTTGCAGTTGAGGGAGCCAAAACTCAGAGGTTAAGCAATTTGGCCAAGGCCAGGAAGAGAGTAAGTGGCAAAACGTGGACTCAGATCTGTCTTGACTCCCCAGAGTGAGGCCCCGAAGTGACCTTCCCTGCCTGCTTCTTAGCTAACTCCTGCACTCTCCTTTCCCTTCTTGCTCTCCTGAGGTTCTCCATAGTTACAAAAGGGGTGGGTTTCTCAGGGTATTTGTCGTCTTCTCAGGATTCTTCCTGATGGTATTTATTATTCTGCGGGTATTTATTAATAGAATGTTTTAAAATCCTTTTGGTGGATTCACCTAGCTTCCTGGAAAACACCTTCGTTCTTAAGGAAAATTAGGCATTCAAGCACATGCTAGGGTTCACACATCAGGAAGATGAGCTGATTGGCCCGAGATCTTTATCTGTTTCTCTAGTGTCCCAACAGGCAGTCACTGGCCACCCAACCGATTATATTTGATAAACCCGGTAGCATAGTACCTGGTACCTTTCAAAGTAGCCAGCTGTCCTCTATTTAATCCCATCCTGTGCAAGAAGGTCTCATGCTGCCCATGTATCTTTGAGGGAGAGGAAACCACAGCCTCTTGTTGATCACACACTACCTATGAGGTGGCGTTTCTTAGCTCCCTGTGCATTTTTCTCTCTTCTCTGTCTTCTTGAATCAACTTGAAGCCTTCTACCTTAAGGAATTCATGCTCTCTGGTTCCAATTCTTTTCCCTTAAAAGATTTTTCCCACCGAACAAGAATATCTGTTGTCTGCTTTTGTCCCCAGCTCTGTGCCTTTATAGGAAACATTGCTAATTAAACTAGAAAATGGAGAGGAAGAAGCAAGACTGGGGCTAAACATGAGCCATGGAATGACGTTTTTTGCCCCTTCCATCCTTACTTCCTGTAATAACCAATGTGGAAATCCAAGCGCAGTTGGAATGGAGTAGCTGCTTTGCAGGCTGGGCAGCCAGTCCCCAGCCCCCTTTCCGTCACCCTTTGCCACCCCGGAGACCATCTATCATGTACTTCACCCTCCTCCCATTGTCATCTGTATTAAATTAGGTGGGAAATGGACCGACTTAAACCACTAATGTCTAATAAGATGCTGCATTTTTGTAAATATGTGATTTAATCCTATTCAGTGGTTGGCTTTTTTTTAAGTTGATTTAGTTCATTGCCTTGAACATCATAGCTCATAATGTGTTAACTAGATTTTTCCATTTGTGTCACTGAAGAGTTATATGAAAAATACAAAAAGAAAAACAGCTCTTTGGAAACAATGGAAGAAAGGAAGTTAATTGAATTTACATTCAGCATAGCAATAATTTAAAGCATAATTACAAGTTTCAAAGAAGGGGCATACATTCACATGTCATAAGTTAGGCTTCTTTTAGATAAAATATTCAAATGTGGAACTTACTGATATGTAATACAAGCTCATGCTCCATTTCCTTATGCATGTCAAACACTTTTGGATGGTAAAATGCATTGAGTGTCTTGTGTTTAGAAATTCCTTGAATGAAGGAAATTTATAAATTTCACTTCCAATTAATCTGAAAAAGAATTAGAAAATTTAACTGTGGTTTCTGGCTTCATATTCTTATGATTCTTGCTAAATTTCATGCAAAGCCTTTCATAAAAAGGGTTCTAAGTTACTACATAATCCTCAGAGGATTAAGAAAATAACTATTTTGTTTTTGATGACAGGCATTTTCTAACTTTCCAACAACAAATTTCTATAGGTTTTGTTTGTTTGTTTGTTTTTTAATGGAGTCTCACTCTTTCACCAGACTGGAGTGCTGTGGCAAAATCTCAGCTCACTGCAACCTCTGCCTTCCAAGTTCAAGTGATTCTCCTGCCTTAGCTTCCTGAGTGAGATTACAGGCGCATATTATCATGCCCAGCTAATATTTGTATTTTTAGTAGAGATGGGGTTTTACCGTGTTGGCCAGGATGATCTCGATCTCTTGATCTCATGGTCCACCTGCCTCGGCCTCCCAAAGTGCTGGGATTACAGGTGTGAGCAATCGCGCTCAGCCGTATAGCTTTTTTAATTAAAAAACATATTTGATCCAAGTTGGTCCAACTTAAGAGATAGAACCAAAAACATCATCCTCGTTCCTTCTTAGAAAATTGACCTGCAAAATATCCAGACTGGTATTACCTGTGGCTCCCTGTGGGAGAGGACTTTCTCTAGGTCATTGCTGACAATGTCATTCATGGGTCTCCTGCCTTTGGTCCATCCCTGTCTTCCCTTTCTCAGCATCTCCAGCCAAAGCATTTGAAATAGTCTATCACAACTGGATCAAGAAAATGTGGCACATATACACCGTGGAATACTATGCAGCCATAAAAAAAGGATGAATTAATGCCCTTTGCAGGGACATGGATGAAACTGGAAACCATCATTCTCAGCAAACTGACACAAGAACAGAAAACCAAACACTACATGTTCTCACTCATCAGTGCGTGTTGAACAATGAGAACACACGGACACAGGGAGGGGAACATCACACACCAGGGCCTGGGGAGTGGGAGGAACAGGGAGGGATAGCATTAGGAGAAATACCTAATGTAGATAACGGGGCGATGGATGCAGCAAACCACCACCATGGCACATGTAAACCTATGTAACCTGCATGATCGCATGTGTACCCCAGAACTTAAAATATAATAAATTAAAAATAGTCTATCACACAGTCGCCCTCTGTAGCTTTAGAAAACTAGAACCTCAATTATTATCTTTCTCTCCTGAATAACTTCACTATTAAATTAATCCTTTGCCCTTATTTTTAATTTTTTTACATTACCGTAAATACAGATAACATAAAATTTACCATCTTAACCATTCTAAAGCATTCAGTTCAGTGGCATTAAATACGTTCACGTTGTTGTGCAACCATCACCACCACCCACAAGGAGTTGGAATTATTATTTTCTATCCCATGCCACTATTCCCATCAGGAAACCACGCCATCTTAAAATGATTCCCTGTAAGATGAGCAGTGCAACTTTACTTGCCCAGTAGACCCTTTGTCTCTTAGGGTCTACTGGGAAGTTTATTAACTATTAAAATTAACTGGGTGCAGTGGCGTGCACCTGTAGTCCCAGGTATGTGGGAGGCTAAGGTAAGAGGACCCCTTGAGCCGAGGAGGTTGAGGCTGCAGTGAGCTATAATTGTTACATTGCACTCCAGTCTGAGCAACAGAATGAGATCCTTCTTTAAAAAAAAATGAGATAGGCAAAAATATGTATTTGTGGACTGAATTCAGCCCAATGACTCCATCTCTGTCCTGGGCCACCTGTTTTAAACCTTGGACCTGGGTGATGTATTTTATCCTATTTATAGTATGTTCATGAAGTCTGTGTACATGTACTGCACATGCCAACTATGTTTTAAAATGGTTGAAAACCAAGGGCAACCGGGTTTTAAAATGGTTTTGATGCATTTACATAGCATGTTAACCAAAATGAATTTCCTCTTTCCTCCTTGTCTTTAAACAGCTCTGAGCAGCGGGTCCCCTGTTCCACATCTTACCACAGCTCTGGGTTGCACTCGGGTGATGGGGTCACCAAAGCAGGACCTATGGGCCTTCCAGAAATAAGACAAGTGCCAACTGTTGTGATTGAATGTGATGACAATAAAGAAAATGTGCCTCACGAGTCAGACTACGAAGACTCTTCTTGCCTGTACACAAGAGAAGAGGAGGAAGAGGAGGAGGACGAAGATGATGACAGCTCATTATACACCAGTGCGTTCATCTGAACTCTTCACCAGGGGTGGGGAAGCATGCTATTGTGGAAAGACAGCAGAGGGCAGACCCAGCACCCCAGCAGTTTGAGTTCTAATCCCCGCTCGGTGTTGACTGGTCCTGGGTCATAGGGCAGCTCAGTCTACCTCTTGGGGCCTCAGTTCCTACATCAGTAAGAGGAGATGGTGAATATCCTCCTTAAATGCCCTCCTAGCTCTAAAAACTACAGGTGCAGGGCTTTCTGAAATGCCCCCTCTTACCGCTTTAGATGGCTCTTTCTTTATTGCTTCCCTTGGGATGCAACTTCCCCAGTAAGGGAAAAACAAAGTTTAAAAAGCTTAAACATCTGTTCCCGTGAGGCAAACACTCAAATACTACCCACTGTGTATGCAACAAATTCACTTTATAAGCGTCAGCAACTTTTAAGGCCTCAATTTAAATTTCTTATTTATGACCTTTAAAGGCGCTAAGAGACAAAGGAAGAAATGAAGAAAGCAAAGTTCAAAACCTATCACTCTGGCCATGAACAGTAAATAAATTTTAGTTACGTGAGTACAGCCTGATATTTGGCCAACTTCTTAATAAATGAGCTTGTGAGAATAGCAACCATGCATCGAACATGTACCGTGTGCCCGACGATGGGCTAGGATCTTAATCTCACCTACATCTCACAGCAACCCTGAGGCATGGACACTATTGCCTCCATTTTACAGATAAGGGCAGAAAACGGAGGCGCCAGGCACCAGCCCAGGCCCTCCCCTCTGTTAAGGGGCAGCGCTGGGGTTTGATGCTGGCTTTGTCACATTCCAAAGTTCATGTTCTAAAACCAGCGGAGGAAGAAAGAACAGCACTGCTCAATAAAACCCAAAGGCACCCCCAGACTTCTTGCCCGCTGGCGTTTTCTCTTGCTCTCTACTTACCAGGCTTCAAATAGCTGGCTCCATGTGAGACCTGGCGAGCTATTGAAGGGATCCAGGTGATGTCGAGGAAAGAACCACACAGGGCAGCAAAGGCCTCAATGAGCCATGAGTGGAAGGAGCAGTTGCTCAGCCCGTTTGCTGTTTGGCATCCAGAGAACTGAATGTTTCCTACTGGGGTTTCTCAGTCTCGCCACTCCCAGCATTCAGGACCAGATAACTCTTTGGTGTGGAGCTGTCCTGGGCACTGTGTGATGTCTACAGGCATCACTGGCCTCTGTCCGCTAGATGCCAGTTGCACCCTCTGCCTGCTACCTTAGTTTTGACAACCAGAAATGCCTTGAGATTTTGCCAGGTGTCCCCTGGGGAGCAAAATCACCACTGGTTGAGAACCGCTGATTTATACCAGATGTAGGGAAGCCTTGCCTCTGCTGCTCGGAAATGCTGGGGTCAAAAAGAAAAAAAAAAAAAACCAGGATGTTGCCTGTTGGAAAGCCCTCACCTCCACTCCCACCCCCAACCAGCCCCGCTTTGTCTGCCTACCTTTTTTTCTCCTCCGCATCTCCCCAGCTCCAGTGTAGTTGATCTTTTCTGTCTCTTGAGATTTCTGGTGTAGCCTTCACCACGGCGCTTTTGCAGACACAGATCCCCGCCCACTTGCTGCCTGTTGGACCCTCATCTCTGCCTCAGGTGTCAGCCCTTCCTGCTCGTGAAATCTCCCCTAGTTGCTAAAGACCTCTGTCCTGTCTCCCTTCTGCAATGTGCTGCAACCCATGGCCCGTCCTGCCCTCCTTTGTGATGTTGTCTGCATGCTTGGTGTTCCTGGAGAGCAGGGACCCACTCACAGGCTCCCCATGTGCTCTCCATGTGCCCCGCACAGTACTAGGGGTAGAGTGTGTGGCAATGGCAGGAACTCTAGGAACTGAGGCCTTAACCACTCTCAAGTGTTAAAGCCTTGATGACTTCTTTCCTGCCCTTTACCTTATGGTCCAGGGTTGGCCCTTTGTGTGTGTGTCAGGCAGGCAGATGTGTGTCAGCCTTAATTGACTCATTTCTCTCACAGGCTCCCTGGCCATGAAGGTCTGCAGGAAGGACTCCTTAGCCATCAAACTCAGCAACAGGCCCTCCAAGCGAGAGCTGGAAGAAAAGAACATCCTTCCCAGGCAGACGGATGAGGAGCGGCTGGAGCTGAGGCAACAGATTGGCACCAAGCTCACCAGGTAGGACAGCAGCACCCTCTGCCTCCCTGGCAGTGGGCCTTTAGCTCTGCAGATTCCAGCAAAAGAATTCAGTCTCAGCTGGGCATGGTGGTTCCTACCTGTAATCCCAGCACTTTGGGAGGCCAAGGCAGATGGATCACCTAAGGTCAGGAGTTCAAGACCAGCCTAGCCAACATGGCAAAACCCTGTCTCTACTAAAAATACAAAAATTAGCCAGGCGTGGTGATCGACACCTGTAATCCCAGCTACTCAGGAGGCTTAGGCAGGGAGAATCACTTGAATTGGGAGGCATAGGTTGCAGTGAGCTGAGATCAGCCATTGTACTCTAGCCTGGATGGCAGAGCAAGATTCTGTCTCAAAAAAAAAGAAGGAAGAGACAATGGAAAATATCCCATGTTGTCTCCAAGGTTGTTTCTATAGTGCCCTCTCCTTCATTTAGCCAAATCTTGGAAAACTTACTTGACTCAAGGGTCAGGGAGAAACTGAGAGACAGGTTTCCAGGGAGAATAGTCATCTATAGAAAAGCCTCCATCATCTAGCCAGGCATGGTGGCTCACACCTGTAGTCCTAATACATTGGGTGGATAAGGCAGGAGCTTGAGCTCAGGAATTTGAGACCAGCCTGAGCAACAAAGTAAGACCTCGTCTCTATACAAAATCAAAAATTAGCTAGATGTGGTGGCACATGCCTGTGGTCCCAGCTACATGGGAGGTTGAGGCAGGAGGATAGCTTGAGCCCAAGAGGTCAAGGCTGCAGTGAGCCATCATTGTGCCACTACACTCCAGCCCAAGTAACAGAGTGAGACCCTATCTCAGAAGATGAACAAGAGAGAGAAGAGAAAAGAAAGACTTCCATCATGTAATAGAATTGAGGACCTATGGAAAGACAAGGTATAGTTTGATTAAGCACAAAGCAGTAAGATAAACACACACTCTGCTATATGGTTAAGTGGTTGGTAGTGATACCTTATTACTCCACTGGGACTCTTTTTGAGTGGTTGCCCTTTTTGTGTGGATATTACAGACATAAGTATAGCTTTATGTTATATTAAGGTATTAACCACCTATGTATGTGTTTGTAATTGCAGGCATGTTTATTTGACATTAGGTAAACTTTGTTGAGTACTTACCATTTGCCACCATTCTCTGAACATTTTACATATATTAAATCATTTCTCTTTGAGCCTCTCTGTGAAATACACATTTTATACCCGTTTTACAAATGAGAACACCAGGCATAGAGAACTTTGATTATCTTGCATAATGTCACACAGCACAGCTCTGGAATTCTCTCTTGAGCCCTTTGCACCAGACACTGGTGGTGTCTGGTGAGTGTCTAGACATAATGCGTGGAAGTCTACCAGGGCTTAATTCTGACTCTCCCTCTTCCTAGCTGTATGGCCTTAAGTAAATCACTTACTCTCCTTAACTGTGTTTCTGTGTATATAGAACAGTGAGTTGTGAAAATTAAGCAAGTTAATAGATCTGGCCCATAGCAAGCAATCAGTTACCTGTCATTACTATCACCTTTGCCTTGTATAAGTGAGGAAGGTGGTGCATAGAGGTTATGTAGACGTAGGCCTCATCCAACAGTATGCCGGTATTCTTCCCTCCCACTTGATTTATTTTGTTATTTAAGGACAGCTTCTTTTTTTTTTTTTTTTTTTTTTGAGATGGAGTTCTGCTCTTGTGGCCCAAGCTGGAGTGCAATGGTGCAATCTTGGCTCACTGCAAGCTCCACCACCCAGGTTCAAGCGATTCTCCTGCCAAGTAGCAGGGATTACAGGCACATGACACCAAGCCCAGCTAATTTTTTTGTATTTTTAGTAGAAACGGGGTTTCACCATGTTGGCAAGGCTGGTCTCGAACTCCTGACCTCAGGTGATCCACCTGCCTCGGCCTCCCAAAGTGCTGGGATTACAGGCGTTACCCAACGCACCTGGCCAGGACAGCTTCTTTTTCAAAATTAACTTGGTTTCCTCTTGGAGGATGTTGTAATGGTACAGGGCTTTTGTAAAATGGTCAGCACTGATGGATGATTGGACCTAGTGTTATGTAGTCTTTAGAGTCATAGAGTGAAAACATCTAACCACCTGCCGCACACACACACATACTTTCTCTCATTGAATGAAGTAACATGGCCTTCTCTTTTAATACTTCAGTGATAGTTACAGCTCTCCAGAGGGCCTGTCCCATTGTTGGAGAGCCTTATTGTTAACCATTCTTCCAATATTGGACTGAAATCTTTCCATGCCATTCCCACTCACTGGTCTTATTCTGTTTTTTTTCTGCACCCTCATGCCAGTAACATGGCATGCTTTGGCATATTTGAAGACAGTGATTCTAGCCTCCCCCATCTCTCTCAAGTTACACAGAACCAGATCTCAGTTCTGATGGTGATTGGGGTGGGTGGGTGTAGTTCTGGGCTACTCCTGACTCACCTTATTCAGGTTCACATATTATCCTTCAGGGGGTTAGAAAAAGAGAAGGAGCAGATCTTTGGTCATAGCTCCTTCCCTTCACTTCCCATTCCTCCAGCTCTGCTATAGTGCAAGCAGAGCCCTAGGTATGTGAGGGGCAAATGATGATTTCTCTACAGATGGAAGCGAGATGCCAGAGCATCTGGCTGCCTGAGTGACCTCTTCTGTGGCAAGTATGAGAGCGAGATGGGAGGGGAAGTGTAGGAAGTCGGCCTGTGAGGCTGGCCAACTGCATGTTCACTGTGAGGTCCTTGCACCTGGTTTAGACGAACAGTAAAAAAGGGCACCATTGTCCTAATGCATACTCCTAAAAATACAGAGAATCCCAGCCTCTCCTGCCTGAATACCTATCCGCAAGCCACCAACATGACTGGCTGGCAAAGGCAGCCACAAAACCCAGAGGTGGGAAGAGACATAAACCATCCATGCCCTGAAAGAAGTTCTGCATCTGAAATCTTATCCAGGTAAATCAGCCCTTTCTCAAATCTTCCTCTTATAAGGATGCTTAAATACTGCTTGGAATTTGTAATACCCACTGAAGGTTTACCGCAGTATACATTGTTCCCAGCCCTTTTTCATTACAGCTGATGGCAGGTGCATTATTCAGTTCACTGCAAGGAAGAAATATCTGAGACTGGGTAATTTATAAAGAAAAGAGGTTTAATTGACTCATAGTCTCGCATGTCTGAGGAGGTCTCAGGAAACTTACAATCATGGCAGGAGGTACCTCTTCACAGGGTGGCAGGAGAGAGAATGAGTGCAAGCAGAGGAAATACCAGACACTTATAAAACCATCAGATCTTGTGAAATCCACTTATCACGAGAACAGCATGAGGGAAACTGCTCCCATGATTCAGTTACCTCCACCTGGTCCTGCCCTTGACACGTGGGGATTATGGAGATTACAATTCAAGGTGAGATTTGGGTGGGGACACAGAACCAAACCTTGGCAGGAGAAAACACATCAACTAGGGACAGAAAGACAAAGTAGAGAAGGCAGCATATTCAAGCGATTGAGATGGTCTGTGTCCTTCCTCTGAGCCCACTTTGTCCTTTACTCTTTCAACTAGGGAGTTTCTTTCTTTGTGGTAAGACCCTTGGAAGCTCTAGCCAGATTGCAGGGACTGTACCTAAAGGAGAGACAGTCAGGAATGCATAGCAAATTGGCAAAGTTGTACAGAGCTCAGCGCATCAGGCAGATAGACCATATCTATACCTCGGGGTCATCTTTAAGGTAGCATAACCATTGATGCATACCCAAAGAGTTTTAGGGACTATTCCCTTTGGAACTGAGAGCTCAACTCTGTGCTTCCAGCCACCCATTCATCCTGAAGCCAGGGAAGAATGAAGGGGAAATCTGAGAACCAGAAAGTAACTGTGATAGAGAGCGAGCTACTCTGGAGTCAGGAGTTTGGGTTCTAGTTCTGATTCTGTCATTTTCTAAATAGTCATTTGCACTAGGGGCATGAGATGAAGTCATCTGATTACTGTGTGCAAAATGTGTGCTTTATGATCACAAAAAGTAAAAGAATGTAGAAGTGTGCTGTAGAGTTGGTATTTCGGAAGCTACAGGGCTGCAGCATTCTCTGGCTATTAATGTACTGGAAATCTTAAGATCTTTGAAAAGCATGTGGCCAAGTCTGTGGTCCTCATAGAGTAAGCAAGATAGAAAACATAATTTTAGCCTGACAATTCCAGTAACATAAGAGGGGAAAAAAAGACCACAATGTACAGCATTCCAAGAATAATCAATGGGAGACAGAAACACCAAGTAAAATGATGTCAACTTCTGCAGAACTTCCCAGCATTAAGGCAGAGTTTCTACATAAAAATGCCAAAATTACTGTGTTTCCAAAATTGTTTACTCGTTGAGGCTGTTGGGCAGACTTATGCTAAGTCTCAGTCAGCAAGTCATCTGGATTTTCTTTTCTTTTTTTTAAATATTTTTATTAGACGGAGTCTTGCTCTGTTGTCGCCCAGGCTGGAGGGCAGTGGCACAATCTCAGCTCACTGCAACCTCCATCTTTCGGGTTCAACTGATTCTCCTGTCTCAGCCTCCCAAGTATCTGGGATTACAGGTGCCTACCACCACGCCCAGTTAATTTTTGTATTTTTAGTAGAGACGGGGTTTCACCATGTTGGTCAGGCTGACCTCATGATCCGCCCGCCTCAGCCTCCCAAAGTGCTGGGTTTACAGGTGTGAGCCACTGCACCCGGTCATCTGGATTTTTTAATAAATAACTCTTTCAGTCAACTGCCATTTGAGATGCGTGGACTGCCCTAGGGACATGAACATTGGTAAACAGGGTACACATGGCCCCTCCTCCTTATATATACAGACTTCAGACTTAAGGATGGCACAGAGGGGTGGTGAATGATGACGTCCACTGGGATGACAGGCGAAAATAGAGCTTCTATTTACATTCATTTCATGTCATCCTTTTTTAATATGGTTATTTGTGCCTGGATTGTAATGTGCATGGTGTATCATTGCAGGAGTACATGTATATTATACATAAAGAAATGGTACCTATGGGACATGTGCTTAGATTTGTGTTGATGAAGTAAGTTCTCGTAGAGTGCCCTGGTCTCAGGGTCCCTTCTCAGTGCTACATGAGCAGCACTTTGCACCTCTAGTGGATACACAGAGACCTCAGGGCAGTCCCTCTCCGTACCTACCCCACCAGGAAAAACCATTCTTCATTCTCTCTAGATCTCTTCTTGGGGTTCCACATCCTGAACCCTAGGAGCTGGCCTGACTATGGGATCTTAGCCATCAGATCCACTTCTAGTTCTGTTCATTTACCAAGATTTTTGTTCCCACAAGAGTGATGTTCCCTCACAACTCCATTTTGTTTATTTGAAATAGAATTGAACATACTACCCCCCAAAAAGTCAGTATTAAAAAAAATAGACACGAAGCCATGCTTCTCAAAGTTCATAGGGTGCCCTGCCAGGGCGACCTCGAGATCAGCCAGAGCCAGCATGTTCTGGCCCTTCTCCACATTCCAACCTGCGGCACTGACTGATTGGTAAGGTGAAACCCCCAGGGGTTGGAGCTTAAGATCACTAGGAATGGAGTGTTCTGGAACTAAAGAGAAACCTGATGTCTAACAAGCCATGCTTTTCATCCTGAAACATCCTACAAAAAGCGGGTCATTCAGTAAGTTGCTAGGGCTACTCATTTTGAAAGGAAGTACTAAGACTCCAAAACATGACCTGTTTGTGGTCAGTCAACAGTCAGTGTACTTGGTACCTCACCTAGGGAACAGCCAGCTCTTTGGACCCAGCAAAGAGGATCGGCTGGCCCAGTCCTCTCCCACTGAGGTCCTCTGTCTTCACCAGTACCCTGTCTGTTGTTTGGATCAGATGAGAGAAAATCCTGCCAAAAAAAAAGAAGAAGGAAAATGCCTCACCGTATACACAGGAGTTTATCATCTAAAGTGAGCTCAGGAGTAAATGAGGATTTGGGCAGTCTGCCTCCTTGACATACTCCTTCCCCTAAAATATCCCTTCACCCCTCAAATATCACCTTCCTACTCAGGAATGAATGATGAACTTTTTTTTTTTTTTTTTGCAGTCAGAGAGACCAGAATTTTGTCATCACCTGAGCTGGACCAGGCAGACCCCCCACTTCTAGTTAGTTGCATCTCTACGTAGAAGCTCTTGAAAGCCTGGCCACTTGGTTTGGGAAAGAACATTTCTCCCTGTGACATCCTTTTCCTAAGCTAGACATAGCCAATAATGCAGACCACTCACCTGTGATTCTTCCCAGTGATCAAAGGAAAATACTGACTTAATTTCAGCTACTTGGTGTATTCATTTGCTGTGGCTGCTGTAACAGAGTGCCGCAAATCAAGTGGCCTACACAACAGAAGTGCATTGTCTCAGAGTTCCAGAGGCTGGAAGTCTGAGATCCAGGTGTCAGCAGAGTTGGTTCATTCTGAGGGCTGCAAGGGAGCATCTGTTCTGGACATCTCTCCCAGCCTCTGGTATTTGCTGGGAGTCTTTGGCCTTCCTTGGCCTTCATTGCTGTGGTTGCATCACCTCAATCTCTGCCTTCATCTCTGCATGATTCTCTCCCTATATGTGTATCTCTGTGTTCAGATTTCCCCTTTCTATAAGGACACCAGTTACGCTGGATCAAGGCCCAGCACCCCACCCTAATGACCTCATTTTCACATGATTATCCCTGTAAAGACCCCATCTCAATAAGGGGACAGTCTGAGGTGCTGGGATTAGAATTTCAACCTCTAGAAGTTTTAGGAAGACAATTCAATCCATCACACTTGGAGAAGAGTGAAGTGGGTTTACCTAGAGAAGGGACCGTGACCCCAAATGCATGTGGGGACAGATAGATACTGCCCCGAAGTGAAGCAAACAGTGAGGAGATGAATAGTGAGTGTTGGGAACACGGCCAAGACGAAAAGTCCACCCTTGTGTCAAGCATCAAGAGGCCATCGCCGTTCAGCTCCAACCCCCTGTTGTTTTGCAAAAAAAGGAAGGACTAGCTTGTTAGCTCTTCTGAAAAAAAGAATCTGGATTTTTAAAATGAGAGTTTCCATTTTTGAGACCTTACCTATAAGGTAAGTGGCACAGTGGCTCACGCCTATAATCCCAGAAATTTGGGAGGCCAGAGTGGAAGGATCACTTGAGCCCAGGTGTCTGAGCCCAGCCTGGGCAACACAGACCCCAGGTTAACAAAAAAATTTCTTAAAAATTGAGGTTAGGTGTGGAGGCTCCCACCTATAATCCCAGCACTTTGGGAGGCCAAGGCAGGCGAATCACAAGGTCAAGAGATCCTGGCCAACATGGTGAAACCCTGTCTCTACTAAAAATACACAAATTAGCTGGATGTGGTGGCGCACGCCTGTAGTCCTAGCTACTTGCGAAACTAAGGCTGAAGACTCACTTGAGCCTGGAAGTCGGAGGTTTCAGTGAGCCCAGATCATGCCACTGCACTCCAGCCTGTCGACAGAGTGAGACTCTGTCTCAAAAAAAAAAAAAAAAAATAGCACAGTGGCATGCACCTGTAGTCCCAGCTACTTGGAAGGCTAAGGTAGGAGGATCCCTTGAGCCCAGGAGGTCAAGGCTGCAGTGAGCTCTAATTGTGCCACTGCACTCCAGCCTGAGCAATAGAATGAGACCCTTTAAAAAAAATGAGATAGGCAAAAATATATATTTGTGGACTGAATTCAGCCCAGTGACTCCATCTCAGTCCTGGGCCACCTGTTTTAAATCTTGGACCTGGATGGTGTTTATCCTATTTATAGTATATTCATGAAGCCTGTGTGCATGCACTGCACGTGCCAATGAGACAGGAATAGTAGGTGTGTTGTAAACATAAATGTGAGCATGTGCATGTGTATATCAGTAGCAATTTAAAACTAGCATCTGTAGAATCCAAATTAGCTTGAATGTACAGTCATACATTGCTTAACAATGGAATTACATTCTGTGAAATATGTCAGGCAATTTTGTCATTGTGTGACCATCATGAAGTGTACTCACACAAACCTAGATGGTAGAGCCTATTGCTCCTCGACTACAAACCTGTACAGTATGTTACTGTTACTGAATACTGCAGCAGTTGTAACACAGTGGTATTTGTGCATAGAAAAGGTAAAATAAAAATGCAGTGCTATAAGCTTATAGAACCACAGTCTCATACGCAGTCCATCATTAACCAAGAGGTTGTTATGAGGTGCGTGACTTATTTGTGTGGATTAATTGTTAATCAGTATGCCATATTCTTAAAAATGAACACTTGTTCCAGATCTTTCTGTTTTAGGAATTTAGTTAGGTTGCTGCAGAATGTCTGCAAGTGACTCCTGAATAGCACATTAAGTTGGATAAAGCTGGTGAGGTAGCTTCACTCTTTCTTTTCCTTAATATCCGCAGCCTGGGAATCAGAAGAGTTTAAGGTTAAAGCACCTAGTAGGCTGGGCGCGGTGGCTCATGCCTGTAATCCTAACACTTTGGGAGGCTGAGGCGGACGATCACCTGAGGTCAGGAGTTGGAGACCAGCCTGACCAACATGGCGAAATCCCGTCTCTACTAAAAATATAAAATATTAGCCAGGCGTGGTGGCGCGTGCCCTGTAATCCCAGCTACTTGGGAGGCTGAGGCAGGAGAATCACTTGAACCCGGGAGGCAGAGGCTGCAGTGAGCTAAGATTGCACCATTGTACTCCAGCCTGGGCAACAAAAGCAGAACTTCATCACAAAAAGTAGCTTAAATCTATACTGAAGGCGTGGAAACTGGCACTAAGCCCCATGTGGTAGATCAGATGTAGTTTTCTCCTTTGAAAGGGACCAAAATTCTTCCTCTTTTTGCTCCTCGCTACTTTATCATTACCATGACTTAAAAAGCTGGCAAGGTGGGATAGTGAATGAGATAGTGAGATAATAGTGTGATCATCTCCATGAAACCTAGTATGTTACTCTTTCTTATTTAGAATTTCATAATATGCTAGATAGAAAAAGTATCCTAAATCTGTATTTTAAACTCCTAAATAGTCTACACCATTGTCACCACAAGTGGAATGTGAAATAATATGTACCAAGGATTATGTGCTGCTTTAAATCATGATACGGTGTTCAAGACAGAAAACTGAAATCCATTGTTTTATGCTTGTAGCACAGGCGATAAAATACAGTAATCTCGACTTCTAATGCAGCTTGCATAGTGTTTACGGTTGGGGAAAATTGGTGCAGTGAGTCTGACACACTGACACCCAGCTCCAAAGTGGCAAACAGCATCTCCCCGGGAATCTAAGGACTAATGCTGAGTGTGAGCTGGCATCTCCCCAGGCTAGGTAATTTCTTCTGCTGCAGAAACACTTTCTAAAAATAGGAATAACAATCAAAGGCTCTATGAATTCAATTCAACTTGGACTGACTTAGTGTCCCTGGATACATGCCACTGTGAATTACCACTCCAAAGAAAAAAGGAAGAAAAATAGACTGTAGTGAAGTTTTGGAGGCCACCCTTGTAGGCCTGGCCCTTGCGATTGTGCGCCATTATCATCCTCATCCTCATCCTCATCTTGGCTGTGGAGGAGCAGGAAGTTAGGCACAGCTTAGAGAGCACAGGAGAGACATGGAAAGAGGGCCATGACAGTTGCCGATCTTCAGATCCACAAAGCCTCGGTGGGAGTGGCTCAGGCCAGGGAGAATTCCCTTAAAACTGGGAAGATTCTGAGACCTCCCATAAAACTGAAGGAAGACACCAGTCACCAAACTGAAATTGTGTGATGGGAACAAGTCAGGCCAGAGTGAGCATGACTTGAATGTATTTATTGAGTCCTACAACATTTGTGCCACACATGCATGGACTCTTCGAGTAGCTAAGCTGCTTTCAGCTCATCTGACACCTTTTATGAACTTACTGCACACAATAGAAGATCCTTTTTGAGAGCCCTTCGGGAATGCTGACCTGTTTGATAGAAAGTTAAAGAAACCACATGTTCACTGGGGCTTTTTTTTTTTTTTTTTTTTTAATCAGTGGAAGGTAAGAAACCTGTCTGGATAAGAAGTTTTGAGCAAGGTGCATTAGAAGGAAGTAGAATAAAGTTCAAAACCACAGATGTAGAGGTTCTGGCATTCAGCCATAGGTCACAGCCATCACAGAGCCCTACAGCCATTGAACACATCCCAGAGCCCTTGCAGGGACATGCACAGCGTCTTGCCCTCTCACCCCAGCCTCTAGCTGTTAAGAACTGCAACAAAGACTGAACTCTTGACATCCTGTTGCCAGGACATCATTCTGAGCCTTGACTCTGGTGTGTATGTGCGTGCCTCTGTGTCAGGAAGAGAGGAGGCACAGTCCGCGAGCCCAGTACTGCCGATTGAGGAGCAGAGCCACATCTTGGGGAGCACCTCTCGTTCTCTGCATCTGTGACTCGAGGCTGCCCCGGCAGCCTGTACATTTTTCAGTGATATAGTAAGTGTGGTGGACAAAGAGCTGCCTTTTACCCAGTGGGAACAGAATTGATCTGTTTAAACTTGCAAAGGTTTTTTTTTTTTAAAAAAGGCTGTTCTTGGAGGCTGTGTCTTACTTTGTTGTATATTTCATAGCTTTTTTAAATGACTGATTATTCCAGCAGCATTTCAGATTTTGGGTGCAGGGCATGGGGAGAGCACAGCTATACTCAACTACAGACTAGGCAGGGAATGGATGAATCTTCTGGGCTGCATGGTCACATTTTAAGAGGCTCTTCTTAGGGTAGTTGAAGAGGAAGCTTCAAAGACTGAGCTGTTTATTACTCACAGCCCCTTTTTGTTCTCCGGTGATTTTCCCCTAATCTGTAATGATTGTTCTTGTTTGTGGTTAATCTAAGCAGACGGCAGAAAGCAAGGCTGTGTTCCTTAAGGTATTGATTGATTGAGATGGAATCTCACTCTGTTGCCTAGGCTGGAGTGCAGTGGCACGATCTTGGCTCACTGCAACCTCCACCCCAGTTTCAAGTGATTTTCCTGCCTCAGCCTCCCGAGTAGCTGGGACTACAGGCATGCACCACCACACTCAGCTAAGTTTTGTATTTTTAGTAGAGATGGGGTTTCGAAATGTTGGTCAGGCTGGTCTCAAACTCGTGGCCTCAAGAGATCCACCCACCTCAGCCTCCCAAAGTGCTAGGATTACAGGTGTGAGCCACCATACTTGCCCAGGATATTTGGCTAAGTGAAAGAAGAATTAGCCCATCTACATTTAAAGACCTCACAGGGTGAAGATCCCTGATACATGCCATATATAACTTTAAAGCCTGTTGCTGTAGATAAAGTGTTTCCCCATCAGCAACTCATCTAATAATCACCACAGAACCGTGCAAGGTGGCTGCTATTGAGAATCCCATTCTGTAAATGAGAAAACTGAACGAATGATCTTAGAGATGATAAGGGACAAAGAGAAGCACATCTTCTAAATCCAGGGTTTTCCTATTTCTGGCAAACCTGCTGGAAAAAAAACTATTTAGTTTGGTTTAGTTTTTATGTTGGACAGAACTTCCCTCCCAGGGACCTGTGGTTTGGTAGGTATCCTGGTGGAATGCAGAGTTGTAGACCAGTGGGTCAAGCTTGTACGTGCAGATGTCCTCCAGGGAGGGATGAGGCATGGAATGAACAAGAAGAAGGAGATGTTCTTCTGTCTTGGGCTTAACTGGACTTTTTATTAGTAATACCTGTGCCTCTTGCAATGTGGGGAACAGAGGTCCAATGCTGTGGTTCTCCCGGTATGGTCCTTGGGTCAGTGGCATCAGCATCCCCTAGGAATTTGCTGGAAATGCATATTCTCAGGCCCCACCCAGACCTAGAATCAGAAATTCTTGCAGGGGGGACAGCGGGTGGTGTGCAGGAATCTGCATTTTAACCAGCATGATTCTGATGCACACTAAAGTTTGAGAAGCAATGGGCTAGTAAGAAGAGCAGTCAAAGACTTCGGAGCTGAACTTGAGCTTGAAAGCTCTTCACCATTTACTAGCTAGGCCCTGTGAAGCCTTAGTTTCCACATCTGTAAGGTGGACCTTCCACACAAGGTCATCCAGAGCACCAAATGAGTAAGTCTCCCAATTGTAGTAGATAATGAATGCTAGTTCGTTCCTCTCCTGTTAAGTATGAATACTGCATCATTCTAGACTTTTATTAGAATAAGTAATCCTGGTCAGGTGCAGTGGCTCACGCCTGTAATCCTAGCATTTGGGGAGGCTGAGGCAGGTGGATTACTTGAGGTCACGAGTTCAAGACCAGTCTGGCCAACAACGTGAAACCCCATCTCTACTAAAAATGCCAAAAAACTAACCAGGTGTGGTGGCACAGGCCTGTAATCTCAGCTATTTGGGAGACTGAGGCAGGAGAATTGCTTGAACCTGGGAGGCAGCGGTTGCAGTGAGCTGAGATTGCACAACTGCCCTATTCCAGTGTGGGTAACAGAGTGAGATTCTGTCTCAAAAAAAAAAAAAAAAAAAAAAAACAGAATAAGTATTGCTAGTTGCCCTAACAGGCATATCCGCAATCCCAGTCAACTAAAGCAGCAAAGGTTTATTTCTCACTGGAGTTAACCCTAATGTGGATCTGGTAACCTTGATCCAGTTAGCCAATGCACACTTCTAGAGCACATGGCTCCAATCTCAATAGCAAGGGAAGAGCTGGTAGAGGAGGCACACACATCACTTCTGTTCACAGTCCATTCGTTGGAACCCAATCTCACTTCAAGGGAGTTTGGAAAACACAGAGAAGCACATGCAGTGTTTGATGAGCATGAAAGTCCTTTTCCACAATTCCACCGAGCCTACCGTTGCCATCGGCCTTTAGGTAATGGTTCTTGCAGTCATGTAAAAGAGACTGTCACAGCTATAAGAGACTTGATTGAAAGACTTTTCTATTAGCAGTTAGAATTCAAGGGCAGACGGTACCTCTGAATGGAGCATATCACGTGGATTCCCGGAGGAGTCTGTCTTGGAGCCCAGTATGTCGAGGTCACTAGGGCCCATGGTCTCTATCACTGAATTTGCAACTGAGGTTGAGTTGAGTAAAACAACTTACAGAAATCAAAATGATATCAATTAGAGAAAACAGACCCCAAAAATCAACATTGCTTTTGCTTAAAGGAAAATCTAGCTTAAGTACAACTGAGAAATCCCAAAAAGGACAGTGGACTTTGAGCCTGAATGAGTTTATGTGAGTTTAAAGTTAAATTTCCATGGAAACCTCAGCTTCAACCAGTTGATTCAACTGGAAACTATTGATTAAGCACCAACTGTGAGCATAGCGCTGTAGTGGGTGTTACTTAAAAGGTAGCTAGGTAATTATGCTTCTCAGGTTTAGATGAGTGAGTCACAGTATGCTTACTGTTCTCTGGTTTCATCTGGAAAAGACACAGCAAGTTCCATGGGGAAGGTGTAGACCTTTCCATAGCAAATTCGTTTATGGATGTGAATGTATTTTAGATTATTTATCTCGCCATTTTTTTTTCTTTTAAAATGTTCCCAAAAGAATGGGAATGAGGCCAGGCATGGTGGTTCACACATGTACTCCCAGCACTTTGGGAAGCCGAGACAGGAGGATCACTTGAGGTCAGAAGTTCAAGACCAGCCTGACCAATATGATGAAACCTCATCTCTACTAAAAATACAAAATTAAGCCAGGCATCGTGGCACACACCTCTAATCCCAGCACTTTGGGAGGCCGAGGCGGGTAGATCACCTGACATCAGGAGTTTGAGACCAGCCTGGCCAACGTGGTGAAACCCATCTCTACTAAAAATACAAAATTATCCAGGCGTGGTGGCACACGCTTGTAATCCTAGCTACTTGGGAGGCTGAGGCAGGAGAATCACTTGAATCCAGGAGGCACAGGTTGCATGAGCTGAAAATGTGCCATTCCATTCCAGCCTGGGCAAGAGGAGCAACACTCCCTCTCAAAAATAAAAGGGAAAAAATGGGAATGAGTCAGGGCTCTGATAATATAAACAATGAATAATCTAAACATCTGATTCTGAGGTTTCTTTTCTCTTAAACCTGTGCATTAATGTGAACAACTTCAACTTGAGTTGTCAGATCACTTTTTTGCAAGATGTTCTTTTTATTTTTCTACAATCTTTTAACCACTTACAAGCTTAAAACAGCCACAGAGATGTGTCATTTCTCTCATAATTTTACTGTGAAAGGATCTCAGTCACTTGTGAACTTGCCAGGAGGCAATGAATAAACTCTGATGTAAATCATTTTATAAAGCATCTAAATAATAGCCCAAACCTTGGTTAAAAAGCAGTTTTACTGCATGGAATGTTCAAATATCTGGTCTAGGACTTTCAGACCAGCTCAGAGACTTTGTAACTGTGTGGACTTTGGGCCTATGACTTGTTGGAGACTCTTTGATGAGTTTATTTTAAAAGGAAAAAAAAACTTAGGTTCAGGGGTACAAATGCAGATTTATTATAAAGGTAAATTGCATATAGCAGGGGTTTGGTGTACAGATTATTTTGTCACCCAGATAATAAGCATAATACCTGATAGGTAGTTTGGTAGTTTTTTGATCCTCAACCTGCTCCCATCCTCCACCCTCAATAGGCCCTGGTGTCTGTTGTTTTCTTCTCTGTGTCTATGTGTACTCAACTTTTAGCTCCCACTTATAAGTGAGAACATAGGGTATTAGGTTTTCGGTTCCTGTGTTAGTCTGCTTAGGATAATGGCCTCCAGCTCCATCCATGTTACTGCAAAGGACACGATCTCATTCTTTTTTATGGCTGCATAGTATTCCATGATGTATATGTACCACCACATTTTTTTTTATCCAGTCTGCCATTGGTGGGTATTTAGGTTGATTCCACATCTTCCCTGTGTGCAGTGAATGGTACTGCGATGAACACACACGTCCATGTATCTTTATAGTAGAATGATTTCTATTCCTTTGGGTATATATCCAGTAATGGGATTGCAAGGTTGATGAGTAATTCTGTTTTAAGTTCTTTGAGAAATAGCAACTGCTTTCCACAATGGCTGAACTAATTTACAGTCCCACAAGCAGAGTATAAGCATTCTCCGTTCTCTACAACCTCGCCAGCATCTGTAATTTTTTGACTCTTTAATAATATCCATTCTGACTCGTGTGAGATAATACATGGTTTGGATTTGTGTTTCTCTAATGATTGATGATGTTGAGCATTTTTTCTTGTTTGTTTGCCACATGTATGTCTGTTTTTGAAAAGTGTCTGTACATGTCCTTTTTAATGGGGTTGTTTTTTGCTTGTAAATTTAAGTTCCTTATAGATGCTAGATGTATCATTTGCAAGTATTTTCTCCCATTCGGTAGATTGTCTGTGTACTCTGTTGACAGTTTCTTTTGCTGTACAGAAGCTCTTTGGTTTAATTAGGTGCCATTTGTCAATTCTTGTTTTCATTGCAATTGCTTTTGGTATCTTCGTGAAATCTTTGCCAGGTCTTGTGTTCACAGTGCCATTTCCTAGGTTATCTTCCAGGGTTTTTATAGATTTTGGTTTTACTTTTAAATCTTTTAATCTATCTTGAGTTGATTTTTGCATATGGTGTAAGGAAGGGGTCCAGTTTCAATCTCTTGCATATAGCTAGCCAATTATCCCAGCTCTGATGAGTTTCTTCACCCACTTCACAGCTGTATGATTAGGATCCAAGAGTGTAATAGAATTAGAACATTTTAGAACATAAATGGGCATTTACTATCACTGAGTCTAGCCTTAATTTCACAGGCAAATGGCTGATAGAGGCTACACTACTAGCCAAGTTCACATAGTAACTTATGACAAACTCGGATTCGAAATAAAGTCCTCTGACCTAGGCAGTGCTTAAAATGAATGTCTCCCAAAGACAGGGAGAAACACATCACTTTTTACTGGAAGAAACAGGCCAGTTGTTTGTTAGCAACCATAACAAATGATATATCTTAGTTGATTTTCTCAAAAGAAAAATAAGTAAATAAATAAATAATGTAGAGGTTTTGAGTGAAATCTTTAAAAAACATATTCAGTTATCAAAAGGCCCATGTTAAAGGAATCCTTGAATTCTCCCATAGATATGTTCTCTCATGGGCGCCATTATCTTCCTTGATTCCACTTAGCCAAAAGAACATTGAAATTAAATGTGCAAGCAAAAGATGTTTCCCTGTATGGATGGCTGATGGTTCATTACAATTGAGCACAGTCTCATTTGGAAAACTAGGAAGGTACTCTGGAAAATTCTTTTGCTGGTACCTTAGTTTAGAGTTGGCCTGTTCTTGTGATTCTGTCTTTCAAATGATAAGTGAAACTCTAATCATCTATACTTATTAAAAACTATCTGTTCTTTGTTTCAGTGGTGAAGTTGGCATTTCTAGTCTGTGGAGTAATTTCCATTGTATATAGTGTTCCTCCTCCCTCACCCACCAGATTTGGCTTCAGGCTTGATGGGATGTGATTTTTCTGTAGCCCCTATACAGAGCTTGCACATGGACTTGAATATTTAAATCTCAGAACGAGATTACAACTGAGAAATCTACAGTACAGTTGTTCTTTATGTGTCCCCATGTATCTTTGTTTACTGGCCAAACACCTCAAATCTCATGCAAAATGCTAATAGGGAGTAATTCATTTTACTTACCTTCATTGTGTTCATTTCACTTCTGTTGGGATGCCAAGATTTTTATAATGGCCTCAAAAATTGCATACATGCCTGACTAAATAGTAATTTTGAGGCAGAATATAAACAGACAAGCATCCAAAGATACAACCCTGGAAAATCACTTTTCCTCTAATTCTAAAAGCAGTTCCTTTGAAATATATGTGAATACACTTCTATTTTAGGAAGTGTGATCATGAAAATTTGATTTTCTATGCCCTTCAACTCATTAAAACAATATTTATTCAAAATGGGCAGCCTTATTAGTTCCTTTGAAAAGAAATAGGTAGACAGATAAACAGTGGGTGCAGACAGGTCGTCAGTGTATTGAAACTTCTTCTGCAAATCCAACCCTCCTTTTGACTGTTAGGATTTTCCTTGTTTTGCTCATCTTCAATATTGTGACCTATCAAGTTCCCTCTTGTTTTTTGAGACAGAGTTTTGCTCTTGTCACCCAGGCTGGAGTGTGTGGTGCAGCTCAGCTCACTGCAACCTTCGCCTCCTAGGTTCAAGAGATGCTCCTGCCTCAGCCTCCCGAGTAGGTGGGATTACAGGCACCTGCCACCATGCCCAGCTAATTTTTGTATTTTTAGTAGAGACGGGATTTCATCACATTGGCCAGACTAATCTTGAACTTCTGACCAGGTGATTCACCTGCCTCAGCCTCCCAAAGTGCTGGAATTATAGGCATGAGCCACCATGCCCAGCCCAAGTTCCCTCTTAGAAGATGCCAAGACAGGTAGTTGCATCTTCCTATGCATTAACATAACATTGTGGAAGCTAGGCACACACCTGTAGTCCCAGCTGCTTGGGAGGCTGAGCCTAGAGAATCACTTTAGGCCAGGACTTCGAGGTTGTAGTGTGTGATGATCATACCCGTGAATAACCACTGCACTCCAGCCTGGGCAACACAGTGAGACCCTGCCTCTTTTAAAAAAAAAATTACAAATTTTTAAAATTACATTATGAAGGAGCTACCTTCTGCAAATTCAGTTCAACCAATGAATCTGCCACCTGCCTATTCCACCCAAAGAAGCCTGGTTAACGTGGCATTTCAGATGAAGCCCTCAGCACACCATCCTTCAGTTCCTCGGCACTGCCTTTGTATTCATGGAACTGTGAGTGGGCAGCTTCTCCCTGAAGCCTGCCCTATCTGTACAGCACATCCGTGAAGCATCTCTGCTGACCAACCTTGGTCCTCGCTCTATGGTGGTTCTCTGTCAAGTTTCCCTCTCTCCTCACAGTTCTTAATGAACAGAGCCATCTGGGGCCACAGCCTGTGAAATCTGATTCTCATCACACAGTCAGCAAACAGAGCCACCGGGATATGCTCAGGCAGTTCCCAGGAGGAAACTGTAAATGCATATAACCTTGTCTAGGCAAAAATAAAATGAGCTCATTCATTCAAAACAAAACAATGAAAAATACCACATAATATCAGCTGTGGGCTACCTAAGAAATTAGTTAAAACTTATCATAAATGTATATCATATATTAAGTGATCTCTATGCACTATTTATAATATAGCATCAAGGTATTTGTAAAATTATATGGAATGTGTTTTGAGCATGAAAACTCATTATTTCTATAAAATCTGTCAAACTGCCTGTTTGGCAAATAAACTTGATTTAGGGGAAGATTCTGGTCTCTTGTGTGTGATCACGTTTCTCCTCATGTTGAAGTGATCACAAAGCCCTGAAGTGAGGGACCCTGTTAGAGGAGATAAAACATCACTGTAAGGCCAATTAGTAGATAGGACAATAACTCGTATTGGGAGAAGCATGCCTTTAGCTGCCGTAAGTGGAGGAACTCCCAGCTGCAGCCACACCCCTGCAGCTCTGATCTGACTGCAGAGCCACCAGAAATCTCATGTGTGTGTGTGGCTAAAGCACAAGCAAGAGACAAAAGACTGGAAGCCACAGCAGAGGGAAAGATGGCGTCAAGAGCACTCTGCAAACATGAAAACCGTGTGCCAGCTAAGCAAAGCCAACGCATAAGCTATAACCCCTTCGAGATATTTTATTCTGGATGATGAGGAACAAGAGGAGGAGAAGTTAGACCTTCCATCCTCCCTTGCCACCCACAGTTCCTAACTCAGACTGTATCATTTTTAAAGATTTGATAAACTGATGGTGGCCTATCAGTATTACTCTTTGTAGCCTTTTGGCCATCTCATGCAGGGGTACCCAACCCCCAGGCTGTGGACTGGTATCAGTCGGCAGCCTGTTAGGAATCAGGCCCCAGAGCAGGAGATGAATGGTGGGAGCGAGCATTACTGCCTGAGCTCTGCTTCCCGTCAGATCAGTGGTGGCATTAGATTCTCATGGGAGCACGACCCGATTGTGAACTGTGCGTGCGAGGGATCTAGGTTGCATGTTCCTTATGAGACTCTAACTAATGCCTGATCTGAGGTGGAATCACCCCCACCCCCGAAACCAGCTTCCCCCTACACCCTTATCCATGGAAAAACATAGAAAAATTGTCTTCCATGAAACCAGTCCTTGGTGCAAAAAAGACTGGGGACAGCTGCTCTAGTGTGTTAAAGGCCCCAGCAGATTACCTCTTTCTGGTCAGGGTTATGAACTACACTAAAATGTATGGTGACTAAGCCCGGCTCGGTGGCTCAGGCCTGTAATCCCAGCACTTTGGGAGGCCAAGGTGGGTGGATCACCTGAGGTCAGGAGTTTGAGACCAGCATGACCAACATGGTGAAACCTGTCTCTATAAAAATACCAAAAACAAAAAAAAATTAGCTGGGTGTGGTGGCAGGCGCCTGTAATCCCAGCTACTCGGTAGGCTGAGGCAGAATTGCTTGAACCTGGGAGACAGAGGTTGCAGTGAGCCAAGATTGCACTGCTGCACTCCAGCCTGGGGAACAGAGCAAAACTCTGTCTCAGAAAAAAAAAAAAAAGCACGGTGACTAAAGAATCACCCGTTTTATTTTACATTAAGGAGCCAAAATAACTTTCATCTTCTAAGTTATGGCCATTTGTGTGGTTCTGCTCCACTGGCTGATGTTTCAAGCGAATAGTTTTCAGGCATTGGTGATACTCCATGGTAGGGGCCCACCAGCCGTGGGCCACAGACTAAACCCACTCCACTGCCTGTTTTTGTCAATAAAGCTTTATTGGAACACAGTCACACTCATTCGTTTACCTACTCTCTGTGGCTGCTTACACACCATAATGGCAGAGGTGAGTAGCTGCAGCAGAAACTGTATGACCCACAAAGCCTAAAGTATTTACTATCTAGCCCTTTGAAGAAGAAAGAGATGAGACATTTAAGGACCTAGACTGAGGACATTAGAGAATGTTGCCTTGCTCTCAGAGTGTTGATCCTAGATCTATTTAGAAAGTGCATGTGCCTAAAATATCTCCATTAGAGAAAGAAGCTATATTCATCCTCACACACATAGAGTTTTTCTTTGTGCTCATTACTCTAATCATCAAAATGATCCCATTTACCTTCTTAGTCCAGATCTGTCTGTGAAGCATCGTATAGCATATGGATTATGCTGGGATTATGGTCCAGTTTTTCAAACTTGATTTATTACCTGAGCAATTAGAAAAACTGCTTCAAGGACAACCAGGTATCATTGAAAGCAGCTCAGCTCAGCTCAGCTGCCGGCCACCTAAGAAGGGGATGGCTGTGCAGACAGACAGAGGGAATCAGTGTAAGCAGAAAATGTGTGTTGTCCTTAAGAAAGAAAGGCCACAACCATGCCAGGCAGGCTTAGCTTGAAAATAAATATCAGCAGGTGTGAGGAGTATATTCCTGTTTTTGCAGCTGAAGCTAGATTCCAAGTCCTGCAGGAAAAGTCGGGGCTGGAAGGAGGGTCGCCAATGAGTAAGAGCCAGATACTAAAACATGACTCCTTGGGCGCAAGAAAGGCCTAGCTTCAAGACAGGTGGTGCACAAATGGAGTGCCACACAGGTAGGAAGAGATGTGGCAACAGCTCCTGCAAATTGCAGAACCGTAGAATATGCTTGGGAGGTGTGTAACACTGTGGTCAAGACAGGCTGACAAATCCTCTACACGACACTTATTGTATGAAGAAAACTTTTATTTTACACACTTACACACACATACCAATCTTCTAATCAGTGAAAGGAGCTACTGACAGTGGTCCCTGTTCATTGTCCACTTGCCTCTCCCTTGAGTGGCAGCTGGCTGAGAAGGGCAGCTTTCAGGCCCCTGAGTGGCCATGCGTCCCTGTCTGCTGTGTGTAGGATTCTGCCTGCCAGGCACGCCCAGCCTCCCGGTGACCTCTTGTTAGAGACAATCAGGTGGGATGCCGGCCATAGGTGGGCACTCTCCTGGAAGGAGAAGATGGCTTCTCTGACGGAGGGGAATGTTACACCATCAGCGGTCTCCCTCAGGGTGGAGGTGGGTGTTTCTTTTCACTGCAGGAGTTGGTTTGGCTGGTGCTCCCTGAGAAGGACATTACAGTCACGGGTGCAGGGCTGCAAATGGGATCTGCCCAGGTTCTCCCTGGCCTCCAGCTGGGGCATTTCAGCATCAAGAAACTGCCTGCCCATGTGCTGGGGGTGCTGGGGTCTCTCTGGGCTTGTATGGGGAAGGGTGGAAATGTGTATATGGTGCATGTGTGTGTTGAGTGTATTTCATGTGACCAGAATGTGAGAAAATAAAACAAAAAATCCTAAGTAAGGGAAGAGAACATGGACTAATGTGTTCCAGGCTGAGATCTAACAGTCCTATAGCAAATACGAGCTCTAAATTCAGACTCTCCTTAAGTCTCCTATTTGAAAGCAGTTGTCCCCACTTTCAAGGGCTCACTCAAGCCATTGAGTAGATTAGCTGAACAATTAGTGAAAATTTATTTAAATTTATATATAGAATCAGGGGATTGGGAGGCTGAAGCAAGAGGTTTGCTTGAGGCCAGGAGTTCAAGACCAGCCTGAGCAAAATAGCAAGACCCCCATCGCTACAAAAATTAAAAAATTAGCTAGGTGTAGTGGCACACACCTGTAGTCCCAGCTACTTGGGAGGCTGAAGTGGGAGGATCACTTGAGCTCAGCAGTTTGAGGCTGCAGTGAACTGTGATTGCACTACTGCACTCCAGCCTGAACAACAGAGCAAGACCTTGCCTCTAAAAATTAAAAAAAGAAAAGCCCAGGTACGGTGAATTATGCCTATAATCCCAGCACTTCAGGAGGCTGAGGTGGGGGAGTTTGATTGCCTGAGTCCAGGAGTTTGAGACCAGCCTGAGCAACATGGCAATAACCCTGTCTTTATAAAACAATAGAAAAAAATTAGCCAGGCACTTGGGAGGCAGAGGTTGCAGTGAGCCAAGATTGTGCCACTGCACTCCAGCCTGGACAACAGAGCAAGATCCTTTCTAAAAAAAAAAAAAGAAGAAAAGAAAAGAAAAAAAAGTCTAAAAAAGAAAGAAAAAGATAAAGTCTATTTGAAACTTCCATTTACTCTCCAGTTCCCCTTCTTTTCCTTATTTCCCTTACCCATATAAATAGATTCTTTCCCAGATAAATAACTCATTCCATTATTTTCATCATTAAAATTCCATTTATCCTGATCTCATTATAATTAACCAATTTTCAAAGAATGCAAAAATACAAATCCAGACTGGTTAGACATTCCTCAAATCTACCTTGCTGCTGTAAAAACAAAAAGTCCTGGGGGAGATGAGAGGGGTCTCTTTGTTGTTGCATTACATCTACAGGAAAATCTATTTTGTGAAAGAGTATTGGGCTGCAGGAAAACACTAAGAGATTAATGAGAGTGTCTATATTCATACCATTCCTTTGGGCTACAAGGCTATTGGCTTAAAACTGAAGCTTTGTGTTTAAATTTATGGACCATGGGTCAGGAAAGAGTAGGTAAAATAAGACTTTATTAAAGGAGAATTATAGAAAACTTAGCAAAATAACACATCCAAAAGCCCCTCCACTTGAGCATCTGAGACTCCTTGGGGTTTTTGTTTCCAGGTTTCTAAATAGCTTGAGAGCTCCTCTGAACTTGAGTTGTTACTGTTTCCAGAAATAGAAGCTCAGAAAAGAAAAGACTTGGGGAGACAGCTGAAAGGAAAATAGCTGTAGCCCCATTGAATGAAGAGGGAAAGGATGGGGATTCCTGCCACTCGTCTCCTAGCTTCTACTCCACCCTCTATCTACCCTCACCCCTCTCCTTGGGAAGTGTGATGGCCCCAAGACGAGAGACTGGCCCTTTGGGGTGACATTCGAGGGCAGGGGCTCACGCCTGTAATCCCAGCACTTTGGGAGGCCGAGGCGGGCAGATCATGAGGTCAGGAGTTCGAGACCATCCTGGCCGACATGGTGAAACCCCATCTCTACTAAAAATACAAAAATTAGTTGGGCATGGTGGTGCACACCTGTAGTCCCAGCTACTTGGGAGGCTGAGGCAGGAGAATTGCTTGAACCCAGGAGATGGAGGTTGCAGTGAGCCAAGATCATAATAATGCACTGCAGCCTGGCAACAGAGTGAGACTCTGTCTCAAAAAATAAAAACAAATGAGCTGCACATGTTCTTCAGCTCCTAGGAGGAATCCAGCAGATGTTGTAGTCAGAGGAAGACATGGAAGGAGGCATGTTGTTGCCTATTTTTACCTTTTCATCCCTTGCCCTCAGCCTGGGCAACAGAGCAAGACTCCAACTTAAAAATAAAATAAATAAAAGATTTATAAAAACCAACTGGGGTATCTCAGAAATAGTTGGGATAATTTGCAAACATTAGAGGTTATGTATTTTTGACATGGAAAATTGTTATTTGTAAGTCATCTGAATTTTTTTGACTTAGTTCTCTTAGTTGGAGTATTGAGCCCAGTGTAACTCTCTACCCTTAAAGAGAAATGGTGCAAAGATAATCTAATCTGATTGCCATATCTGTCACTGTTGATAACCAGGATTGATGTGATTATATGACTATCAAAGCAAGTGTCTCCTTCCTCTTTGGATAGCCTCAGTGTCTCAAATCTGAATACCTTCATCAAAAAGGAAGACTTTCTCTATCATGATCTTCCTGTCAGTCACGGTTCCACCAGGAAACAGATGGTTCCTAATTATGATGACCTGAGGTGGATTTGTTTACAACAGAACTAATTGTAAAGGTGTGGGCAGGCTTCAGAATCCTTCTCAACACAGAGCTCCAGGCTGCCTTTACCAGAGTTGACAAATGAACTGTACCTGTTTTTCAATGTGACTCATGAAGATTACTGTTTGTTTCATCTTCCATAAGAACCAAGAAAGCAATAGAGTACTTACCTATTTTTATATGAAGAAATTATTAATAGGAAATTCTCATATGCAACAGGTTAAGAGAGGACATAAATTCTGAACTGAGAAACACCCACCTCTTAGCTCCCCAAGGCAGGAAACCAACACATCTCTGTATTAGTCCATTCTTGCACTGCTATAAAGAAATACTCGAGACTGGGTAATTCATAAAGAAAAGAGGTTTATTTGGCTTCTGATTCTGTAGGCTGTACAGGAAGCATAGTGGCTTCTGCTTCTGGGGAGGCCTCAGAAAGCTTCCAATCATGGCGGAAAACAAAGTGGGTGCAAGATGTCCTACATGCCAGGAGCAGGAGCAACAGGCAGTCGGGGGGAGCTGCCATACACTTTTAAACAACCAGATCTCATGAGAACTCATTCACTATTAAGGAGAACAGCATCAAGGGGATGGTGCTGACCCATTCATGAGAAACTGCACCCACCATCCAAGTACCTCCCACCAGGTCCCACCTCCAACACTGGGTATTACAATTGAACATGAGATTTGGGTAGGGACACAGATCCCTACCATATCATTCTGCCCCTGGCCCCTCCCAAATCTCATGTCTTTCTCATAGTGAAAAATAAAATCATGCCTTCCAATCAATCCCCAGTCTTCACTCATTCCAACATTAACTCAGAAGTTTCATCTGAGACAAGGCTAGTCCCTTCTGCCTATAAGCCTGTAAAATCAAAAACAAGTTAGTTATTTCTAAGATACAATGAGGACAAGGGCATTGGGTAGATACTCCCATTTAAAAAGGGAGATATCAGCCAAAAGAAAGGGGCTCCAGGCCCTGTGTAAGTCCTAAACCCAGTGGGGCAGTTATTAAATCTTAATGTTCCAAAATAATCTCTTTTGACTCCATGTCCCACATCCCAGCCACACTGGTATGAACAGTGGGCTCTCAAAGCCTTGGGCAATGCTGCCTCTGTGGCTCTGCAGGGTTTAGCCCCCACAGCTGCTTTCATGGACTGGCATTGAGTGCCTGCAGCTTTTCTAAGTAGAGAGTGCAAGCTGCCAGTGGATATTCGGGGGCCTAGAGGACAGTGGCCCTCTTCTCACAGCTCCACTAGGCAGCGCCCCAGTGAGGACTCTGTGTGGGGGCTCCAACCCCACATTTTCCCTCTGCACTGCCCTAGTAGAGGTTCTCCATGAGGGTTCTGCCCCTGCAGAAGCATTCTACCTGGGCACCCAGACTTTTCTATACATCCTTTAAAGTCTAGGCCTCAACTCTTTTTTTTTTTTTTTTAATTTTATTTTTTACTTTAGGTGCATACTATATCTGGCATTTCTCCCAGTGTTATCCCTCCCCCTCCTCCCCTCCATCCCCACCGTCTCTCCCCTACCCCACCCAACTGCCCCCAGTGTGTGATGTTCCTCTCCCTGAGTCCATGTGTTCTCGTTGTTCAACACCCACCTATGAGTGAGAACATAAGGTGTTTGGCTTTCTGTTCTTGTGTCAGTTTGCTAAGAATGATGGTTTCCAGATTAATAAAGTCCCTACAAAGGACACGAACTCATCATTCTTTATGGCTATGAAGTATTCCATGGTGTATATGTACCACATTTTCTTTGTCCAGTCTATCATTGATGGGCATTTTTGTTGGTTCCAGGTCTTTGCTATTGTACACAGGGCTGCAATGAACATACGTGTGCATGTGTCTTTATAGTACAACAATTTATAGTTCTTTGGGTATATACTCAGTAATGGGATTGCTGAGTCAAATAGAATTTCTATTTCTAGATCCTTGAGAAATCATCGCACTGTCTTCCACAATGGTTGAACTAATTTATCCTCCCACCAACTGTGCAAGAGTGTTCCTATTTCTCCACATCCTCTGCAGCATCTGTTGTCTCCAGATTTTTTTTTTAGAATAAAAGAGAGAAAGAGGAAGAGATTTTAGAAAAAGAGAGAAAGAAACAGCAAAAGAAAGAAAAAAAGAATGAAAGAGAAAGAAAGAGGAAGAGATTTTAGAAAAGGAGAGAGAAAGAAACAGCAAAAGAAAAAAAAAGAGTGAAAGAGAAAGAGGAAGAGAAAGGGAGAGAGAATGGTATTCTTGTTTTATTGCTCAGGCTAGAATACAGTCTAAAAGTGGGTAGTAAAAACCTCTTTTATGCCAATAATCGTGCTTAACAATGGAGACAGGAAGGAATAGGGGATGAAAATAACAAATAAGCAGAAAACCAATATTTTATTTAAAGCTGTGAAATGCTATGCAATTGCTGGGGAGTGATTTACTTCCAATTATGTGGTCACTTTTAAGATAGGTATAATGTGATGCTGAGAAAAATGTGTTTTGTGGATTTGTGGGAGGAGAGTTCTGTAAATATTTGTTAAGTCTAGTTGTTCCAGGTCTGAGTTCAAGTCCTGGATACCCTTGTTGGTTTTCTATTTCATTGATCTGTCTAATATTAACAGTGTAATGTTAAAGTCTCCCACTATTATTGTGTGGGATTCCAAGTCTCTTTGTAAGTCATTAAGAACTTGCCCTATGTATCTGGGTGCTCCTGTCATGGATGCGTATATATTTAGGATCGTTAGCTCTTCTTGTTGCATTGATCCTTTCACCACCATGTAATGTCTCTCTTTGTTTCTTATGGTCTTTGTTGTTTTAAAGTCTGTTTTATCAGAGACGAAAATCACAGCTTCTGGTAATGCTAACTGGCTGTTTTGCCCATTAGTTGATGTAGATTCTTCATTATGGTGATGCTCTTTACCT
>PVKP010021208.1:9818-39385 GCA_004027715.1 Plecturocebus donacophilus | reverse complement strand
TGACCTTTGCCCATTTTTAACTGGATTATTTGTTTTTTGCTTGTTGATTTTTTAAAGTTCTTTATAAATTCTGGATATGAGACCTTTGTCAGGTGCATAATATGTGAATATATTCTCTCATTCTGTAGACTTATTTGATTACTCTGCTGGTAATTTCTTTTTCTGTGTGGAAACTCTGTATAGTTTAATGAGGTTCTACTTGTCAATTTTAGTTTTTGTTGCAATTGCTTTTCAGGATTCAGCCATACATTCTTTACTAAAGCTAGAATGTTGAGAAGGGTATTTCCTAGGTTTTCTTCTAGAATTTATATAGCTTAACATCCTACGTTTAAATCTTTAATCTATCTTGAGTTAATTTATATGTATAAACAGGGGTAGGGCTCCAGTTTTATTCTCCTGCATATGGCTATCCAGTTATGGCAGAACCATTTGTTGAATAGGATGTTCCTTCCCCATTGCTTGTTTTTGTCATTTTTTTTTTTTAAGATTAGATGGCTGTAGTCATGCAAGTTTATTTCTGGGTTCTCTGTTCTATTCCATTGGTCCATACATCTGTATTTGTACAAGTACCATGCTGTTGTGGTTACTGTAGTCTTGCAGTATAGTATGAAGTTGGTTAATATGATGCCCCTGACTTTGTATTCTTTGTATAGGACTGCTTTGTCTATTGTGGATCCATTTTTGGTGCCATCTAAATTTTAGAATAGAATTTTTTCTAATTCTGTGAAGAACAATGTTGTTGTTTTGACAGGAATGGCATTGAATCTGTAAATATCTTTGGGCAGTATGGCCATATTAACAATATTGATTCTTACAATCCCTGAGCATGGAATAATTTTTAATTTATTTGTGCTGTCTCTGATTTCTTTCAGCAGTATTTTTAGTTTTCTCATAGAGACCTTTCACCTCTGTTAGATGAATTCCTAAGTATTGCATATTTTTTGTGGCTATTGTGAATAGAGTTGTGTTATTGATTTGGTTTTAAGCTAGAACACTGTTGGTGTGTAGAAATGCTGCTTATTTTTGTACATTGATTTTTGTATCCTGAAAATTTACTGAAAACACTTTTTAGGTCTAGGAACCTTATGGCAGAGTCTTTAGAGTTTTCTGAGTATAAAACTATACAGTCAGCAAAGAGAGATAATTTTACTTCTTTGGTTCCTATTTGGATGCTTTTTATTTCTTTCTCTTGCTTGATTACTCTTTCTAGAACTTCCAGTAACATGTTGAACAGGAGTAGTGAGAGTAGGCATTCTTGTCTTACTCTGATTCTCAAGGTGAATGATTCCAGCTTTTGCCCATTCAATATAATGTTGGCTGTGGGTTTGTTATAGATGCCTCTTACTGTTTTGAGGCATGCTCCTCCAATGCCTAGTCTCCCAAGGGTATTTGTCATGAGAGGATGTTAGATTTTAACGAAGGCTTTTTTAGCATCTATTGAGATGACCATATGGTTTTGTTTTTTGATTATGTTTGTGTGGTGAATCACATTTATTGATTTGTGTATGTTGAACCAGGCCTATGTGATTGTGGTGAATTAATTTTTTTGGTGTACTGCTGGATTCAGTTTGTCAGTGTTTTGTTGAGAATTTTTTCATCTGTGTTCATCAAGAATATTGGCCTGAAGTTTTTCTTTTATGTTGTGTCTCTCTGCTAGATCTTCATATCAGGATGATAATGGCTTAATAGAATGAGTTAGGAAGTAGCCCCTCTTCCTTGAATTTTTGGAATAGTTTCAGTAAGATTGGTATCAGTTCTTCTTTGTAGGTCTGGTAGAATTTGACTGTACATTCATCTAGTCAAATGCTCTTTTTTTGTTGGTAAGTCTGTTTTTACCAATTAATTTTGAAACTTGTTATTGGTCCATTTAGGTTTTCACTTTCTTTCTGATTCAATCTTGGGAAGTTGTGTGTTTTCAGGAATTTATTCATTTTATCTATATTTTCCAATATGTGTGCATAGAATTGTTCCTAAGTCTTAGAATATCTTTTGTATTTCTGTGATATCTTTGCAATTTCTGACTGGGCTTATTTGAATCTTCTCTTTTTCTAATATATTAATCTGCTAGTGATCTATAAATTTTGTTTATTCTTTTGAAAAATCAACTCAGTTTTATTGATTCTCTTTATGGACTTTTGTTCTCAATTTTAATTCTCTAATGTTAGTCATTTTTTTCTTCTACTAGTTTGGAGCTTGAATCTTTTTTTCTAGTTCCTCCAGGTGCAATGTTATGAATTTGAGATCTAACTTTTAATGAAGGTATTTAATTTCTCTTTCATGTATGAAGCTTAGTTTGGCAGCATATATGATTCTTGGTTGGAATATATATACTTTAAGAGTGCTGAAAACTGCCCACCAGCAATTTCTATCTTGTAACAAGGTTTCTCTTGAGAGGTCTGTTGCTAACTTGATGGGGTTCCCTTTGTAGATAATCTGACTTTTCTAGCTGCCTTTAAGATTTTCTTTCTTTCTTTTTCTTTTTTTTTTTTTTTTTTTGCATTGACTTTGGTGAGTCTGATAACTCTGTACCTTGGAGATGGTACAGTATCTAGCCGGTGTTCTCTATATTTCTTCAATTTGTATGTCTTCCGTTCTTGCAAGTTTGAAGATATTTTCATGGACTGTATCTTCAAATATGTTTTCCAAATTGCTCACTCTCATCTTTCAGGAATGCCAATAAGTCATAGATTTCATATCTTTACATCATCTCTTATTTCTCAGAAGTTTTGTTCATTTTAAAATGCTGTTTTCTTTACTTTTGTGTGATTGATTGATTTAAACAAACAAACAAACAAAAAACAGTCTTTAAGCTCTGAAATTATGGTCTCAGCTATATCTATTCTGTGGTTAGTACATCCAATTACATTATAAAGTTCCTGAAGTGAATTCTTCAGTTCCAGAAGTTCATTATGCTTCCTTCTTTCTTTTCTTTTTCCCTCCTTCAGTTTTTTTTTTTATTTTTTTTTTTGGCGGGGTCTTGCCCGATCACCCAGCCTGGAGTTCAATGGCAAAATTTTGGCTTACTGCAAACTTTGACTGCCAGGTTCAAGTGATTCTCTTGCCTCAGCCTCCTGAGTAGCTGGGATTACAGGCACCTGCCACCACACACAGCTGGGATTTTTTTTTTTTTTTTTTTTTTTTTTTTTTTTTTTTTTTTTTTTTTTGTATTTTTAGTAGAGACAGGATTTCACCATGTCACGGTGTTGACACCGTGTCTTGAACTCCTGACCTCAGGTGATCCACCCATCTCGGCCTCCCAATGTGCTAGAATTACAGGCGTGAGCCACCATGCCCAGCCATCACGGTTCTTTCTAAAAAAGCCTATTTTATCTTGCAGGTCTTGGATCATTGTACTGGATTTGTGGATTGGGTTTTAACTGTCTCCTAGATCAAGATGAGCTTCCTTGTCATCCAGATTTACAATTCTGCATACGTCATTTTAGTCATCTCAGTATAGTTAAACATCATTTCTGGGAGACAAGCATGTTTGTTTGAAGGTGAGGGGACACACCAGCTTTTTGAGTTATCAGAAATTTTGCACTGATTCCTTCTCTTGTATGAGGGCTGCTGCTCCTTTAACTGTAATGTAAGTTGAGTATAGTTAGTTGGCTTCATTTTAGGTGCTGCCCAAGGGTCAAGACTTTATATATATATATAACCTTTATGTGTGGCTTGTTTTTTTGCCTGAGTTTTCACAGGCACTGTACAGTGGCAAAATATTTTAGTGTTGTAATTTGGCCTGTGATCCAGTAGTTGGAACTTAAACTTGGTGGGCCACGGATAGGCTCTTAGCTACATGGTTTTTTTGTATTTTGGCACATTGGCAAATTTCTCTTTTGTATTGTGAACAAAAGAGAGATGATCCCCTCACTTGATCTGATCCTGGGCCTTGGAGGAGCCCTGTCTGATCACTGGCTTCATGTTCACATTTTCTTTGTTAGATGCTCTGGGCTGTGAGGCTGCCTCAGGCCAGGGCTGTGGTTGACAGGCAGACTGTACCCTTCCCATACCAGCCCTGTGGAGGGAGGTATGTCCCAATTTCCCACTGGCTCACAAACCTGGGTATCACTCTCCTCAGCATTCTGAGAATGAGGGCTCCCTCCCTGCTTATGTGCTGCCCACGCTGGTGAGTCCTACCCAGTAGGAGCAGTGGGAGTGGGTAGATTACTTGGTCTGCTGTCCAAGTGCTTCCCCAGGGAACAAGGGGCTATACTTACCTGCAGAAATTGGGCAGATATGGGGCACTGTGCTGGAAGCCACAGTTGGTGTGTCTTCCCCAGCTAGCAGCAACAGGAGTGGATAGAGTCAACATTTTGCTGTCTAGGTGCTTCTTGGGGAAACACAGGGCTGTGCCTGCCTACAGAGTCGACACAAGAGGATCTGTTGTGCTGGAAGCCTGAGCAGACGTGTCTTTCCCAGCAACATACAGTGGGGATGGAAGGAGTCACTCACTCGAAGGTCCAGGTGCTTCCTGGGGAACACATAGCAGTGTCCTCAGGCAGAAGTAGGGCTGCTGTGCTGGAAGCAGTTGCTGAGCCTTGTCTGGCGAGGGGGAGTAAAGAAATTCTACTGCCCCAAATACCGTGACCGGGGGCACTATTAAGGCTATAGCCGCTGGTGCTGTGCTGCTCTGGAGAACAAGACCTGTGGGGATCCCCATGAACTTCATTGTTGCCTCCACAAAAACGAATGGCAGTTCTCTGTGTCAGTCTGGAGGCCCAGTGGGGTCAGGGTATTCTCTTGCTCCCAGGATTGCTCAGGTTTCTGTGAGAAGTGTGGATTCCGCAGAGGCTGTCACTCTCTCACCCTTTCCCTGTGTTGGGGAGTTTCTCCTGGCTTGGTGCTGGTCTGCAGTGGGCTGCTGCCCAGCTTCATGGTTTTCTGTTTGTGCCCCTTTGATGGTCCCTGACACAGTTTCTTAGATAGCTTCCAGGGTCAGTGTTTACTGGCCACTTCGCTTCCTCTCCAGGAGAGCAGCACACACTAGCTGCTTCCGATACAGGAGTTAAGAAGAAAAACTACATAGGCAGATAGCGAGGGTACACACTGGAGTCCTCGGTAAGGTTTTCCTTTTAATGAAAAGCAGCTCCCAAATCATTTTCTTTTCTAATAAAGAGCAGCCTGTAAAATTGAGCTGCAGACATAGACGGACAAGCTGGAAGCTTGCAGGGGTGAGTGTCGGCAATTATGCCAATGGGCAAAGGCTACCTAGGATTCGGCATGTTCGAAGTGGCGGCTCCATCCTCCCTTCTTTTTGCCAAATCACATGTACAGTAAAGAGAAGATAATACGACCCTGGCCAAGCAAAGACCCCATTTGCATAGCAAGAGCAGGGTGCAGTAACAAGCCTTTGCTGGGTGATGTGTACACGTCACAGCTGGCCCAACCAATCTGTGGTCCCTACATAAATCAGACACAACCTCCTCAAGTCTGCCTATAAAATCTGGCACAGTTTATGGCAGGCTGGCTTTTCACTTTCTGATGCCCCTTTCTCTTTCTTTTGCCTTTTAAACCTCCACTCCTAATCTCACTCCTTGTGTGTCCACGTCCTTAGTCTTCTTGGCATGAGATGATGAAATCCGGGCATTTACCCCAGAGAATGAGGCTGTTTCACTTCTAGTCCACAATCTTGCTTATTCCTACAAATGAATGAATTTTAAAATATCAAATTCTTTTCAGGATAATTAATGGCAGATATAGCATAATCGGGTAAAACAAGATATACATTAAAATGTGAATATTTAGAATTATTAAATTTATGATTTAGAAACATTTCTAAAAGGTATCAGGATGACAGGCCCATGAAACACAATTTCAAGATAACTGTACACCTGTCTATTTATCATTAAGGCACTGACCGATTAAGTGCTGATGTTCACATTTTCAAAATCATACTATAAAAATTGTATTCTACAATGTCCAAAATATTCAATACTGATAGAATGCTATTTCCAGCATTATTATTTAATACTAGACGTATAAATAAATATTTATTTTCTGTTAGATATTGTTAAATATTGAAACCAAAGTGTTTTTTATGGGAGAATTTTAGCATTTTAAATTGGAGTGATAAGAAAACTTTATTATCACTCTTCTCCAGGCATAAGAACTTTTAGCATCATAATCACATGCCCTACAATCTGCCTCAAAGCTACACGTTACATTCATGACATATCATTTGATGAGGATTTATATAAGGACATAAGACAGGCATGAAAAACAATTGTTCATGCTACCTCTCTATCAGGCTCATGGAAAACAATTGACTACATCAAACAAATTTCCTCATTTCTACTCTTTTCATAATACAAAGTGTTCTCTTTTCTTTTTCTTTCATTCTCACCAGCCACCTCTTTTGATTAGTTATGATTGCTATATGGATTTTCATAATGGATAAAACAAATATATACGTTTAAAGATGAAATATATATCTCATTTTTTTCCCTCTCAAATGAATGCTTTTCTTCTTGGCAGTTGTTCCTAAAGCATTAATCAGTATAACTGTTACAGCTTAAACAGACTATTACAGATGTGACATCCAGATTACTCTGAATGCAGACAAAATTAAATCTTTTTTGAAAGTGGTATCTACTCCCTATTATCTTTACTCTGCCTCAGTCTTAGAAAAGATTAGCACTTGTCATTGCTAAAGATTTCACCCAAGGAAAGCACATATAGTGGAGATAAATATGCCTAAAATAAATTTAGATTATTACTTTTACTCTTCATAACATCTAAATGCAAATCTTCTCTTAGCAAAATAATCATAAATTTGCTTATACTCGAGTTTGAATTATATCATTTTTTTTGTTATCACCCAAGGTAGCTACATTTAATGTGTCTCAAATTCTTTTCAAAATTTGTCTGCAGAATGTGAGACATTGATAAAGAAGTTGAACAGATCTATGGTGCTCTTCTGTGGATTGCAAGTAGTCTTTTGGTGGTCTTTGAGATCACATTGTGTACTATACATTCAAAACATTGACAGTGTCTAAAAATGGAATAATTGCTTTCCTAAAGGAATTGGAATACAGAAAATACATTATTTCCTTTATGTCACCATATAATGTTCTCCAGGTAACCAGGTTACAATATTGTACCTCTTTTTTGCAAAATGAATCTTTTTATTCTATTTTTTAAAACTATGTCATTGTCAAAGCAGAAATGAATCCTTAGGTGTTAATAAAGTTTATGCTTTCTGTAAATACTGGTATTTGTAGCATTTAGCTTTCCATCTAGTCTAAAATAATGATATGCATACAGAAATATGGCAAACAATATTCCCCCATAGTTACATGAGATGAATTGGCAATTATTACATTATGAAAATTTTAAAAATGCTTATTTCCTTTCTTATTCACTTCTTTTAATTAACTCTTTAGTTGATACAAATACTTATCATAATAAATACCTATATTATTTGATAATTTTTTCTTTTTACCTTATACATAGTTTGAAATAAAAATTTGACGACATTTCAACCTAATTTCTTCTATTGTTGGTCAATTCTGGGGGAAATGTGATGTTTAACTTTCTTAGAGATTAGAACGTCCAGTTAAGATTTAATCCACGGATATCAATCCTTAAAAAATTTAATTTTAGAGTACAGTTATGTATTGCATGTCAATGTTTTGATCCATGATGGACTGCATATAAGACTATGGTCATATAAGATTATAATGGAGCTGATAATTACTATCACAAAATGACACTGTAGTTGTCATAATGTCATAACACAACACATTACTTTTTCTATGTTTAGGTAGTTAACACACAATATTTACTATTGTCCTACAATAGCCTACAGCATTTAGTACAGTAATGATTGTACAGTTTTGTAGCCTAGAAGCAATAGGGTGTACCAAATGCCTAGGTTTGTAGTAGGTTTGTGTAAGTACAGCCTCTAATGTTTATGCAACAACAAAATTGCCAAAAGACACATTTTTCAGAATGTATTCCACTTGTTAAGTGATGTGTGGCTGTAACGGGTAATGCCTTTTATCTCTGAGATGTTATAAATTTTTAGATTTCAGATATTACTGTAAGTTCAATATTTCCAGCTTCCAAATATTTTTTTTAAGAGAATAAAAGGGAGGAGTATCATGCTTAATTGTGACATTAACATTAAAAGAAAAGTGGTCAGTGTGGCAGCCATATGAGTTAAGAAGTCCTGGGCTCTGAAGTTAGTTACATGTCAAGAAGATCTGCAATTTCGGTTTAGTGATATTCATCTTTCTTGAATTCTCTGACCAACTATAAAGCCTAAACCCACATGACATAAAAAATAGAAACTAGATTTCATTCATTTCTGTCCTAAAATCACATGTACTTTCTCCTCCTTTCTTTTTTATCCATCCTAAACACGGCAGATGTCTGATATGACTTACTCAATGCATATACAGCAAAGAAAAGGTGTCAATTAAAATGTTAGTAAGAAGTAATGAGGAAATTCTGTCATCTATAGGCTTATCTAAAGTTTGGTTCTTTTTGATCATTTATTTTCTGGAATAACTAAGCCTAATTCTTACCCATGATTATATCTCGAGTATTTAGCAATCACTGCAGCCAGAATCTTATTGGCTTCATCTTCTGTTATCCATTTCAGTGTTATACTACTTTTTTGGCAATATTTTAATTTCAGGATTTTTAAATAAGCATTTATGGAAGAGAGCAAGAGAGTGCGTTTGAACAATAAAAATTATGGCTAATAAGATTAAATATTAACAAATATAATTTTATTAAGTGTTATATTTAAAGTATAGTTTCCTCTTTGGGTTTAATTTTCATAACAATGATAAATATAAAGTACAATAATCAGACTAATAGGAACAAATTGTGGCATTTTAATTAGGATTAATAGCTCACTTTTAAAGGTAATTAATTTGGTCACTTTATCTACTCTAAAACTTAGCTTTTGAAAATAATAAATGAAATTAGTGTATTGAATAGTCGATCTAATTTTCTTGTACATAATATTTGTACCTACTTAGATGATACATGTGACACTTTGTTACATGCATAGACTTTGTAGTGATCAATAGAGTATTTGGGGCATTTATCACCTCGGGTAAAATATCTATATTTTGGGAAAATTTCAAGTCCTCTATTCTAGCCATTTTGAAATATACAATACATTGTTATTAACTGTAGTCTTCTTTTAGATCTAATAATACTTGCTTGATATATATCAGTGCTCTGGTCTGGAGCATACATGCTTAAAATTGTTACATCCTTTAAATTAATTTCTTTATCATTATATAATGACATTCTTTTTCTCTTTTTACAGTTTGTGCCTTAAAGTCTGTTTCATCTGACATAAGTATAGCTGGTTCTGCTTGCTTTTTGTTTCTATTTACATAGAGCATCTTTTTGCATTCTTGTCTTATCAGTTTACATGTGTTTATAGGTGAAGTTTTCTGTAGGCAGCATATAGCTGGGTAATTTTTAAAATTGATTCAATCTTTCTTTGATTTCTTCAGCTGTAAATAGTATCAATTGTGTCTGTGATTTCCACAGTAGCTTGGGATATGGTTAATAGTGGAGGCTGTATTGAAGTTTTACTCGGAGACAAAGTGACAGCTGATCCTTCTTTGGGCCCTAGTAGTGGTAGCAGCGGGCCAAGCAGGCCTATCTTTGGGCCTCAGGATAACGTATGCTGACACCAGTGTTGGTTGGTTCAGTAAGTCCAATTCTTGGGCCTCCTGGCAACTTGCCTAATTGCCATTAGTGGGAGTGATGAGTCAGATGGACCCCTGGATAGCAGGTGTGATGTAGGCAACAGCAGTTGCAGTGTCTGGCCAACCCTCTGGCTCCTAAGTGGTCCATGATGGTGTTAGTGGTAGCTACAGTGGAATGTGTGGACCAGTCCCACCTACAGGTGGCATGGGTAGGTGGGTGCCAGCTGTTTTGGCAGGTTGGGGACCTGACTGCAGGACCCTGGGAGGAGTACCAATGGTGGTGAAGTGGGCTGGGTGATATCCAGGTCTCTAGATCATCTGCTCAAGCACTGGGAGGAGGAGAGTGAGGGCAAGGTCAGGCAAACCTGTCCTCAAGCCCCATGGTGGTGTATGCAGATACTGGATTTAATAGACAGGGATGGGATGATCCCCAGGCTCTTGGTATGATACTCAAGAGGGTGTGGCAGCAGATGCTCTGTAACCTTGTTACTGGGAAGGGTAAAAATTGCTTTCAGTGACAGCAGTCATGTATAGGCAGCTGGGGAGCATGTGTTCCACTCATGTTTTGGACCTAGCAGTGGCAGCCAGCTATAGCAATGGCTGTGAGTAGGGAATACCAATGAAGCTCTAGAGACCTGGAGATGCAAAAGGTGTTGGATCCCCCAGGCAGGATAAAGTCTGATGAAGGCTAAGGCCTTCATGGCACCTTGCTGTAGCTGCTTAGGACTCAGGTGATGGGTGGGACCCATCTTGAACTCCCTCTCTGGAGCAATGCCATTTTATGGTCCCCAAGCAGTTAGTTTCAGAGCCTGGAAGGATCTAGGGGCTCTCTCATGGCAAGGATTACAAGGGTCCATAGAGGGAACAGAGAGTGCTGGGGTCTTATACTTACTTCTGCTTGTCATTGCGGAGACTCTACAAGCTTCTACCTGATCCCAAATGGACTGACTTCTTTCTCCTTCCTTGCTTTAAGTGTTTTCTGTAACTTTTGTACTGAATTACAGTGTTCTCTTTTGGATGATCTATTCAGTGTGATTATGTACTTGCTCTTTTTGCTCTTCTTCATGGAGCAGTCTAGTACCAAATATCTCATGTCAGGCATCTTGAAGATCCTTTAGTTTAGTTTTCAATGAAAAAACTTACTTATCATTTTGGCATTTTGCCATATTAACTTGCAAAGTACATTGCAAGGGAAAATATACCATAATTAAAGATTGCATAAAATGGAAAAAAAAATTAGGTGGTGCTATGAGTTTTGATTTAGGGAGAGCAATATTTTGTCCATTAAATAAACCCTCCATTCAGGAGGCTTTTGCTGTTCTTTGGCTGGCTTAAATAGTTCCCATTTGGTAAGTCTCACTTAATTTAGCACATTTCACATTTTTTCAGATGCTGTAACAGATCTTTTGCTGTTTTATGTTTTTCCCTCATACTGATTCAATTTTCATTTATTCATCAAATGGTCCCAGACCTAGTCAGTAAATTCATATATTTTTTTTTTGGCCTATCGCCTTCTCCATTAATTACTTACTCTTTAAAGCATTCTTACTCTTCTTTGATGAGCATGGCATTATTACACAGTTTTAATATAAGGATTATTCTATGAGATTTCTATGAAAATTATTTAGTAATGCATTCTATTTTCTACTTTCATTCATCACTGAAGAATTAATCCATTTGTCTTAAAACCTAAAGGAAACATTCCCTTGCTTTCTAACAGGCTAACAGATAGTAAAATAATGTGAATGAACATAATAGGTGATGTCTGTTGTTTGTTAGAATTTAACAGTGATGTCTGTTGTTCGTTAGAATTTAACATTGTGAGTTCTATAACTGTAAGTGTTCTGTATTATAGTTTTACCATAGCTGATTATATCTGAGAGTTTTGCAAACTCAATTTTAATATTATAGCAATAAATGAAGATAAGTCTGTTAATATTTTATGGTTCTGCAAAAGAAAAGCAGCAGGTGTTAATGTTTTAAGCTGAGGTCATTAACTAGAGAGTTGATTGTGTAGTCCATACTATATCATTTAAACCATTTTGGCATGAGGGACAAATTTCAAGGGAGACAATTTTTCCACAGATTGGAGTGGCATAAGGGGATGGTTTCTGGATGATTCAAGCATATTAAATTTATTGTGCATATTAAATTTATTTATTTATATTAATATTATTTTGTAATACATAAAAATAATTATACAACTCATCATAATGTAGAATCAGTGGGAGCCTCGAGCTTGTTTTCCTGCAGCTAGATGGTCCCATCTAGGGGCGATGGGAGACAGTGACATTCAAAGTGTGTTGCTTATGTCCAGGAACTCCATAATCTTGTTTTGCTTACCGTCACGGCAGAAAACCCTGCTTCACAAAAACAGATTGTTGGAAATGGAAGCAGACTTTTCAGTGCTTTTGTGGCAATTTCAAGATATTTCTCCTTGACTTTAATCCAGAATAGATGGAGATTTAAAGTTGTCTTGATCATACTTTTATGGCCACTATCATTTGAGACCTCAAGCAATTGATCCTTTTCTAGCACAAACAAAGTTGATTCACCTGGCTTTTTCACAAATGGTGATTGGATCCTTCCCTTCCCAGTACGGGGGTCTTTTCTGTTGATAAATAATGCTCAAACTCTTTTGAAAGCTGAGATAGATGATCATGTACCAGCTGGGAGAAAGGCGGCCCTAGCTCAGTCTCTTTCAAAATCTCTGCTAATGTTTGAAACATGTCAAAATCCCAATGTTCACTCATGTCCCTATATCTCCAGTTTGGCTGTGAACACAGCAACTTTATCTGCTGACTTCAACACAGTTGTCATATTCTCCTGAAATTACATATTGAGTTCCTGGAGCAGGTTGAATATGTCACACAAGTAAGCAAATTATGTTACCCATTCTGTGTCACTACAACGTGCTGCCAATGGTGACTGTTTTCTAAAATAAATATCTGGAGCATCTTTCATAACTCAAAAACTCTGGCCAGTGATTTGCCTTTACAAAGCATTTCACGCCTGTGTATAAGAGAAGACGTGTGCTGTGCATCCATCTCCTCACAGAGCTTCAACAAGCAGACATGAGTTAAGGGCACGTACTTTAATATGGGTTGATAATTTTAACCACATCCTGCAAAACATTGTTAAGTTTGGGTGACATTTTTATGGCTAGCCAGCATTTCTCTATGGATGAAGCAGTGCCTAGATTCACATTCACAAGTGACCTCTTTGACAGGAGTAATGAAACCAGAAAGCCATCAAGTCATGACAGCTGTTCCATCCATGCATATAATGACACAAAATGACCAATTCAGGTTTTCTGATATGTAATCATTCAGACTTGTATAGTTCTGCAGCTGTGATGTTGGTTGACAGCAAAAGTGCATGTAACATATCTTCATGTAAATCCTTCTGAAAATATATATCTCACAAAAACAAGCATTGTTGCCTTGTTGTTAACACTGGTAGACTCATCAGCCTGGACTGCATATCATGGTGACTCATTAATCCTAACAATTGTGCCTCAGTATCATCTGCTGTTTCATCAATTCATCTAGTTTTGATGCTAGCCAAAAAAGGAACAGCTGACACCTTTTAAACTGTAGAGTATCCTAAAAGTTTGTGACAAATGTCCTTGGCAGCAAGCAGGGTGAACTCTTGACCAATAGTAAAGGGTTTCTTAGCTGTAGCAGTGTAGCCAGCCACTAAGAATGATGCTCTCAGTGCCGACACATTTCAATAATTGCTTTTGATCTTCATGTTCATGTTTTGTTGTTGTTGTTGTTTGAATAATGTCAAAGGCTTGTCTTTAATGCAGGGTGCTTGGTCTCCATGTGGCAAAGCAGTTGTGAAGGTTTTGTGGCTTTATTGGATAGCTGATGAGCACATATTATACAAAGGGAGCTTAAAGAATGTGAATCACCTGTTGCAATAAGCCCATAATTTAAGTAGGATTCCTGTTATTTTCTTTGAAACACAGCTTTCTTTTTGTTGGCAGTCTTAGAGTCTTCTGCTATCTCATCATTGGGTCTTTTCCCCTTTTCAAAGAAGCTTGCCAGTTACATTTGTTTTTCACTCATTTTGGCTAGGATTACCTTGTGAGCTTAAGAAAACTGTGACTGAAGCAAGTGCGCATCGTGGGAAAGAGACACAGATAGAAGTGAGGGGCCACACATGGACTAAAATGTGTTGGACTCTGACTTAAAGCCTGCCGCCAGATGCAGTTATACAGTTGAAGTACATCAATTCACTTCTCTTTCACTTCACTCTGGCTCACTTCTTGTAACTCAGATATTAAGAAAATTCGCAAAAATATAAATCAGTGTTGCTTTTTAAATTTGTTATTGTCTATGACATTTATAGTTATTTTTTACTAACTTGCTATTTTTATATTACTGTTATCTTTAATAAATTAATAAATACATAATTATAAATTTTTAGTTTTAGTTTCTAGTTTAGTAAATAAAAGCCATGTAAGCAAAATTTCCTTGGTGCACCAAAAATATTTGTAATCAGGGAGTTAATAATGATAAACACCTACATGAAGACAAAAGATAAGTGTAAAAATAAAGCATTCAACCTTAAATAGCAAGACACTAGAAAATGAAGAATAAACTAAGCCCAAAGTCAAAAGAAATAATAAAATAATATTCAGAGCAGAAGTAAATAAAATAGAGACTGTTAAAAGCAATAGAAAGACCAATGAAAGTAAGGGTTGATTTTCTAAAAAGATAAACAACATTGACAAAACATTAACTAAACTAACTATAAAAAGAGAGAGTTATATATATATATTTACATATATACTATACTACATATGCACATATATACATGATAATTTTATATCATATATTGTGTATAGTGTATATATACTTATATATATGTGTGTATATATTATACATATATATATACCAAATATATATGTTTAGTGAAATCTTTAGGAGTTTACATATATAAATAAATAATACATGCATTAAATATATATATTTAAATCTTGGAATTTAAAATTGAATGGCTTATTTCACATTTATTATATATACATGTATATATGTATATACTTCACATTCATCATATATATATGGTGAATATCAATTAAACAATTTAAAGTAAAAATTAAGTCCCAATTTAGGAGTTTATATATATATATATATATTTGTATATATATGTGTGTGTGTGTATATATATATATATATATATATATATATATTAGAGTTGCACTTAGTGTGGTGGCACACACCTGAGGTCTCAGCTACTCAAGAGGCAAGGCCAAGGCAGAACGATCACTTGAGACCAGGACCTTGAGGTCAGCATGAAGAACAGAGGCCTTATTTCAGAACAAAACATAACAAAAATCCCCCCCAAATCTATTAGAATTAATAAACAAATTCAGTAAAGTTACAGGATAAAAAATCAATATACAAAAAATAGAAGTGAGTCTATATGCTAACAATGCACTAGCCAAGAAAAAACTCAAGAAAACATCATATTTGAAGTAGCATCAAAATATAATAATTGGAAATGAATTTCACCAAGAAATTAAAAGATCTATACACTGAAACCTGTAAAATATTGATAAAGTAAATTGAAGAAGACAAAACTAAATGAAAGACACTCTGTGTCAACACATTGGAATTATTAATATTTTAAAAATATCTATACTGCCCAAAGTGATCTTTGGAATCATTGTTATACCTATCTAAATTTCAAAGCCATTTTTCACATAAGTAGAAAAACCAATCTGAAAATACATATGTAATCACAAAAGACCCTGAATAGCCAAAACATTATTGGACAAGAAGAACAAAGCTAGAGACACCACATTACCCAATTTCAAAATATATTACAAAGCTATAGTAACCAAACAGAAAGGTGCTGGCATAAAAAAGAAACAAACATTGGAAGAATAAATAAATCCATGCTTGTTCTTTGACAATGGTGTCTAGAACACATAATGTGAAAAAAAAAAAATAGACTCTTTGAATCCCCTTGGGAAAGCCAGATATATAAATCCAAAAGAATAAAATTGGAAACTTATCTCACACCATATACAAGAATCAACTCAAAATAAATTAAATTAAGAAAAGATCTGAAAGTATGTGGTTGCTAGAATAAAATACAGCCAAAAGGTTTCTCGTTATTGGTCTGAGCAATAATTTTTTGGATAAAATCCCCAAAGCACAGGTAACGAAAACAAAAATAGGATTGAATCAAACTAAAAAGCTCCTACAGGGAAATAATCAACACAGTGTAGAGACAACCTTTGAAATGGGAAAAAATAATTCACATATCTGATAAGGAGTTCATATCCAAAATATTTGGAAACTTAACTCAATAGCAAGAAAACAACTCAACTAAAAAAATAGCAATTGACCTGAATAGACATTTCTCCAAGGAAGAAATACACATGATGAACAGGCATTTGAAAGGATGGTCAACATCACTAATCATCAGGAAAATGCAAATTAAAACCACAATGAGAATATCACCTTGTGCCTATTAGAATGGCTATTATTAAAAAGGTAAAAGATATCAAGCGTTGGTGAGGATGTGGAGAAAAAGAAACACATGCTGTTAGGAGGAGTGTAAATTAGTGCAGCCATTATGGAAAACAGTATGGAGATTTCTAATAAAAGTAAAAATAGAACTACTATATGAGCCAGCAATTCTGCTACTAGGTATCTATCCAAAAGAAAGGAAATCAGTGTGTCAACGAAATAGTCTTCACTCCCAGCATTATTCAAATAGCCAATAGATAGAAACAACTTTAATTGTCCATTGAAAAATGAATTGTAAAGAAAATGTTATACACACACACACACACAACACAATGGGATACTATTGAGCCTTAAAATAGAAAGAATTCCTGTCATTTGTGACAACTTGAATAAACTTGAAGGACATTATTCTAAGTGAAATAAGCCAGGCGCCAAAAGACAAAACCTACATAATCTCACACAAAATCTCACTCTTATGTGGAATCTGAAAAAGTCTAACTTACAGATTCAGAGAGTTAAAGAGTGGTTGCCTGAATCTGGTTGGGGGTAAGGTACAACAGGGAGGTGTTGATGAAAGAATACAAACTTTAATTAGACAAGAATATGCTCTGGAGGTCTATTGCATAGCCTATCAACTATTTAATAATAAGTACTGTATAGTCAAAATTACTAAGAGACTAAATTATAAATATTCTTACCACTTACACCAAAATGGTAAACTATGTGAGGTGACGATATATTAAGTTGCTTGATTTTGGTAATTATTTCACAGTGTATAGATATATTAAAATATTACATTGCACACTTTAAATATTTTCAATTTTATTTGTAAAATATACCTCAATAAAGTTGGAAAAATATAATTCTAACAAATACACACCAAAATAAGAGAGAGAGAGAGAATAAAGCAAAAGTTCATCTTTACACTTAACGGTTTTTAAGAAAAGAAACTCCGAGACCAAAATGTTTCAGAAAAGCTGATCTAAAAGGCAGCCAAATAGACGAATGTTTTAAGAATTTTAATTGTTTTAATGCTGACTAATTATAAAGAATAATAACAAGTCTTTTCTTAATTTGTTCATGTTTTATTAAAATGATTATTTCTTATATCTCATTGAATTTTTCTTTTACACAGTAATTTCTTAGTAAGAAATATCCATTTTACAACTTTTACATAAAACTTGACTTCAGTTATATGTAAAAGTTCAGAAATATTATTTTCTCAGTATTCCTGGAATTTATCTTAATTGGGAAGCACAGGGACTGCTGTCTCATGGACTTGAGATCTGCTGTGATGTTACAAAAAATGAGTACTGTTAGACAAATGTCTAACAATCTGTTTCCACAGCACCTGCATTTATCATGAACATGGGAATTCAGTTTTCTCTGTCATATTAGTATACTCCATGTTATATTTTTTTAATAGTTAAAAATGGGTGTAAACTTTTTTTTTTGAGACCGAGTCTCGCGCTGTCCCCCAGGCTGGAGTGCAGTGGTGTTCTCTCTGCTCCCTGTAACCTCCGCCTCCCAGATTCAAGCAATTCTCCTGCCTCAGCCTCCTGAGTAGTTGGGACTCCAGGCATGCACCACCACACCTGGCTACTTTTTGTGTTTTTAGTGGAGACAGAGTTTCACCATGTTGGCCAGACTGGTCTCCAACTCCTGGTCTCAGGTGATCCGCTCACCTCAGCCTCCTAAAATGCTGGGATTATAGGCATGAGCCGCCACGCCCAGCAGGATTTAATTTTTAGAAAGTATTTTTATTTAAAAGTAAATTCAAATATATTATACGACATTAAATGCATAAAAAATAAAGTTGGCTCAATATTCTGGTTATATAAATATTGCTGCTTACACATATGCTATAAATGACCTGCTACCAGGATCTTGAACTTCCTTATTGTGAGCCTGATTAAAAATAATTGAAAGCCATTAAATAATTTATTCTGCTGAAAGCTGCCCACAAAATTTTACTTTTTACTAGACATTTAAAATCAAAATAATATGCAATTCCAGAGTAGTGTATTATGAAAAAAAAACTTGTTTTTTGCATTGATCATGTTAATTAAAATAGAGTCTGTAATCTTTTTAAAATGTTTAACATTTATAAAGTTTAAATAAAATGAATAAAGGACAGCTGAAAATATGACTAAATAGCAAGAATAGTAGGTTAGATATCTGGCATTGGTAAGTAATGCATGCATTGTTGTTTTGTAACATGTACCACCATTCTGGGAATTCAAGAAATAATGAATTGCAACTGAGCTAAAAACATAAAAATTGCATTTATAGGCTAAGTATGGTGGTTTATGCCTTTAATCCGAATACTTTGAGAGGCTGAGGCAGGAGGATCATGAGGTCAGGAGTTCGAGACTAGCCTGACAAATATGGTGAAACCCCGTCTCTACTAAAAATACAAAAATTAGCTGGGCATGGTGGTGTGTGCCTGTAATCCCAGCTACTGAAGAGGCTGAGGCAAGAGAATCACTTGAACCTGTGAGGCAGAGGTTCCAGTGACCTGAGATCATGCCACTGCACTCCAGCCTGGGTGACAGAATGAGACTGTGTCTCAAAAAAAAAAAAAAAAAAAAATTTGCATTTATAAGACTAGTTCATTTGCTCACAATTTGATTTTGACTCCTGTAATGTAGGACTATTACTTGAGATAAATAATGCTGATTGATAAATTGAAAGTAACATTTAAAAAATTTACTAATTAGCTGAATGTAAAAGTTATAATATATCATGAAGTTATAAATATATATATTTTTATTTTTAACTTATGTGGTTATATATTAGATGGATATATTTATGGGGTACATAAGATGTTCTGATACAGGCATAGAATGTGAAATAATCAATCATGGAATATTGACTACCCATCCCTTCAAGCATTTACCTTTTTTTTTTTTTTTTTACAAACAATACAATTATACTCTTTTACTTATTTTAAAATGTACAATTAAAATATTAGAGACTGTAGCACCCTAGTTGTACTACCAAACGCTAAGTCTTATTCATTCTTTCTAGCTAGTTTTTTTGTTAATCATTAACTAACCCTACTTCCCACTACCCATCCCAGCCTCAGGGAACCATCCTTCTATTCTCTACTTTGAATTTTGCCCATTTTTAAATTGAATTATTAGATTTTTCTTCCTATAGAATTATTTGAGCTCTGTATATATTCTAGTTATTAAGCTCCTGTCAGATGGGTAGTTTGCAAATACTTTACCCTATTCTGTGGATTGTCTCTTTGTTGATTGTTTTCTTTGCTATGCAGAAGCTTTTTAACTTGATGTGATCCCATTTTTATATTTTTGCTTTGGTTACCAGTGCTTTTGTGGTATTACTCAAAAAATGTTCACCTAGCTTCCCATGTTTTCTTGTAGTGGTTTCTAAGTTTGAGGCCTTAGATTTAAGTCTTTAATCCATTTTGATTTAACTTTTACCTATGGGGATAGACAAGGGCCTAGTTTCATTCTTCTGCATATGGATATCCAAATCAGCACCATTTTTTGGAGATACCATCTTTTCCTCCAATGCATGTTCATGGTATCTTTGTTAAAAATGAGTTCCCTGTAAGTGTGTGAATTTATTTCTGAGTTCTTTATTCTGTTCTACTGGTCTTTGTGCCTGCTTTTATGCCACCACCATGCTATTTTGGTTGCTATAGCTCTGTAGTATAATTTGAAGTCAGGAAATGTGATTCCTACAGTTTTTTTTTTTTTTTTTTTAATTTATTTTTGCTCAGAATAGCTTTGTCTTTTCTGGAGCTTTGCTGATTTTATGTACATTTAAGGATTTTTTTCTATTTCTGTGAAAAATGTCTTTAGTATTTTGATAGCAATTGCATTAAATCTACATATTGCTTCTAACTCTTGGCTATTGTGAACAATGTCTTGGGACCATGGCCTTAAAGCCAGCCTCAAGTTGTGTGGCCACTGTCATTTGAGACCTCAAGCAGTGGATCCTCTTCTAGCACAAAGTTGATTCTCCTGGCTTATTCACAAATGGTACATGAATCCTTTCCTTCCCAGTATGAGGGTCTTTTCTGGTTGAGAAATAATGCAAACTCTTTTGAAAGTTGAGATAGGTGATCATGTACCAGATGGGAGAAAAAGACCGTAGTATGTTTATTTTTAAAATATTGATTATTCCAAGCCAGGAACATGGAATATTTTTCCATTTCTTTGTAGCCTCTTCAATTTCTCTCAGTGGCATTTTATAGTTTTATAATTGTAGAGATCTTTCATTTATTTGGAAGTAGTCCCTCCTCATATGTTCTTTAGAATAGTTTGAGTAGGATTGGTATTCATTCTTCTTGAAAGTTTTGGTAAAATATGCCCAATAAAGCCATCAGGTCCTAGACTTTTCTTTGCTAAAAGACTTTTTATTATGGCTTGGATCTTGTTACTTGTAATTGGTCCGTTCAGGTTTTGGATTTGTTACTGATCACATCTTGGTAGGTTGTATGTGTCTAAGAGTATTTTACACATCAGTATTAAAATAACTATTGTTCTGTGTTTTCCTGTATCTTTACTATTACCAGTGAGTTTTATTTGTTTCAATAATTTCTTCTTGCTTATTAACATTCTGTTCTTTCAGATCAAAGATCCTCCTTTAACGTTTCTCGTAGAACAGGTCTGGTGTTTTGAAATCCCTTAGCTTTTTCTTATCAGGGAAAGTCTTTATTTCTCCTTCATATTTGAATGATATTTTAACTGGATAGACTATTCTAGGCTAAAAGTTTATTTCCTTTAGCACTGTAAATATGTCATGCCACTCACTCCTGGCTTGTGGGGTTTCCCCTGTAAAGTCTGCAACCAGACAAATTGGATCTCCATTGTATGTTATTTGCTTTTCTTTCTCTTGCTGCTTTTAGAATCTTTTCTTTATCCTTGACTTTTGAGAATTTAATTATTAAATATGTTGAGGTAGTTTGATTTGGGTTAAATTTTCTAATTTAGGTTAAATTAGTTTATATTCTATAATCTTCTTATACTTGAATGTTGATGTCTTTCTCTACATTTGGGAAGTTCTCTAATATTATCCCTTTTCTCCCTTTTAAAGCCAGTAACTCTCCGATTTGCTCTTTTGAAGCTATTTTCTAAATTTTATCTGTGTGTTTATTTTTTTTGTATTCTTTTTTCTTTTGTTGCCTCTGGCTGTGTACTTTCAAATAACATGTCTCCAGGCTCACTAAGTCATTCTTCTGCTTGATCAGTTCTGCTATTAAGAGACTCTAACGCATTCTTCAGCATGTCAGTTGCATTTTTCAACTTTAGAATTTCTGGTTGATTCTTTTTATTTCAATATCTTCGGTAAATTTATCTTACAGAATTCTGAATTCCTTCTGTGTGTCAGTTTGAATTTCTTTGGGCTTTTCAATGGAACTCTTTTCAATTTTCTGTCTGAAACATGTATCTCTCTTTCTCCAGGATTAATCCCTGTGCTTTATATAGTTCATTTGGTGAGGTCACGTTTCCGTGGTTGGTATCCTTGCTAGTAGTTGTTCTTCATTGTCTGAGCATTGAAGAGTAAAGTATTTATTGTAGCCTTTGCAGGGTTGACCTGTTTGTGCCCCTTGCACCCTTCCTCCCTTCCTTCCTTCCTCCCTCCCTTCCTTCCTTTCTTCCTTCCTTCCTGCTTTCCTTTTCCTTCCCTCCTCTCCTTCTTTCCCTCCCCTCCCTGCCTTCCTTCTTTCCTTATTTTCTTTCCCTCCCGTCCCTCCTTCCTTCCTTCCCCCCTTCCTCTTTCTCTCTTTCTTCTTTCTGTTCTGTTTCTTTCTTTCTTTTTCTCTTTCTTTTTCTTTTCTTTTTTTCTTTCCTCTTTCCCTCTTTCTCTCTCTCTTCCTTTCTTTTCTTTCTCTTTCTTTTCTTTCTTTTTCTTTCTTGAATTTTGCTCTTTCACCCAAGCTGAAGTGAAATGGCATGATCTTGGCTCACTGCAACCTCTGCTTCCTGGGTTCAAGCTATTCTCCTGACTCAGCCTCCCAAATAGCTGGAATTATAGGTGCCTGCCATCACATCTGGTTAATTCTTGTATTTTCAGTAGAGACTGGATTTGCCACGTTGGCCAGGTTGGTTTCAAACTTGTGACCTCAGGTAATCCACTTGCATAGGTCTCCCAAAGTGCTGGGATTATAGGCATGAGCCACCGCACCTGGCCCTTGTCTGTCTTTCTTGAAAAGGCTTTTCAGGTATTTGAAGGGACTGGGGCCCTATGTCTAATAATGCTGTGGTTTTAGAACACTTGTAGAAGTACTACCTTGGTGGTCTTAGATAAGATCTCTAAGTTACTAACCAGGGGCTCTTATGGTTTTCTCTTATTTTTTCCTAAAAATATGAGTGTCTCTTTTTCTCTCTGTGCTAAGCCTCCTGGAACTGGGGGTGTGGTCCTTCAAGCACCTGTGTGTCCACCACCACTGGGACTGCACTGGATCACACCTGAAGCCAGCACAGCACTGGGTCTTACCCAAGGTCCTTCCCTTCAGGGCAGCAAATTCCCTCAGGTCCTGAGCCTAACCAGAGATAATGTCTGGGAGCCAGAGACTGAAGTAGAAAGTCTTAGCTGTTTACCCGATGTTCTATCCTACTGTGGCTAAGCTGAAACTGAGACTAGAATACAAAGGCATTTTGTTCTTCCCTTCCCTTTCCAGAGACAGAAGAGCCTCTCCCTGCAGCCACCACTACCACCATTTCACAGGGGTTCTGTTAGGCCACTGCTAATGTTCACTTAAAGCCCAAGGGCTCTTCTGTCAGTTTGTGGTGAATGCTGCTAGGCCTGGGACTCACCCTTCAGGACAGTGGGCTCCTCTCTGGCCCCGAATGGGTCCAGAAATGTAATCCAAAAGCACAGGTCTGGACTCGGGGACCCCAAGAACCTGCTGTTGTTCTACACTGGTGTATCTGAGCTAGTACCTAACATGCAAGACATACTCCCTTTTACTTTTCCCTCTGTCTTCTCAAATAGAAGAAATCATTCACCATAGTCACCACAGCTTAGAATGTGATGGGTCACCCCTGAGGCCAGCACAGTCCAGAGCTTGAGGTCTACAGTCTATTCCCTGTGTTCTGCTGCTTGTTACTCATGGCCCAAGGGCTCCTTAGTCAGCAGGTGACAAATCCTGTCAGGACTGACTCCTTCCCTTCTAGGAATGGGATTACTTTTTGGCCCAGGGTATGTCTAGAAATGTCATCAAGGAGCTAGGGCTCATATTGGCTCCTCATGACTCTACTTAGTGCCCTGTCTTACGTGGCTGAGCTAGTATCCGAGATGCAAGACAAAGTCTTCTTTACTCTTTGCTCTGCTCTCTTTTAGCAGAAGGAAGGAGTCACTTTTGTTACTGCTGCGCTGCCTTGGGTTGGGTAAGGGATAGTGTAAGCACTCCCTGAGCCACACTAGCTTATGGCTCCCCAGGTAATGTGCCACTTTAGTCCACTAGCTCTAAGCCCAGTCTAGTAACAAGAGTTGTTTAGGAATGGCAGTCCTTGTGATCAAGATCTGCCTTTGAAGTTTACCTAGAACCCCAGATCACTTGAGCCTATGGTGGTGAGGCTTGACAAGAAACTTAAAATCTGATAGCTGGGATCAGTGATTCCCCTTTGGATAGGACTAATTCAAATGGTCTCTCCCTGCACAGGCACTGACTTAGCCCAGTATGGCTTTATTCTCCATTGTGATAGGGCAGCGCGGAGTTCAACATAAAGTCCCTTCAGTCACTGAACTCTACCCTCTCAAAAAAGCACAGGTTCTCTGTACATGCCATGCAGCCACTACATAGGGATGTGGGACATCTGTTAGTAATCCAGGACTGTCTTTACTGTCCTCTTCAATGCCTCTTTCAGCAATGTGAAGTTAAATCCAGATACTATGATTTCTCACTTAATTTACAGTTCTTCTGATAGTGTCTTTCCAGTGTGCAGATAGTTGTTAAAATTTGGTGTGCCATAGGAGGGAATGAATGATGTAGGCTTCTGTTCCACAATCTTGCTCTGTCCCTTTAAAGTTATGTTCATTAACTTCAGATAAATTTATGTACCTACTAACACATAGAATTTAAATTAAAATTGTATTCAATAAAGTTATTTTAAAAAACTTGGTCATGTTTCACTTTTTTTTTCTTTGTTAAGTATATGTGATGGTTAATTTTGTGGGTCAACTCAACTGGACCACATATCCAGACATTTGACCAAACATTATTTTTGTTGTGACTGTGAAGGTGTTTCTGCATGAGATTAACATTTGCATTGGTAGACTAAGTAAAGCAGGTTGCCCTCTCTAATGTGGCCACGTGGGTCTCATCCAAAAAACTGAAGACCTGAAACAAACAAAAAGGCTGAAGAAGGGAGAATTCCTTCTGCATGACCACATGAGCTAGGACATTGGTCTTTCCCAGTGTTCTGGCTCAGATGGAAACTTTGGCCCATCTATGTTTTAAGTTTGCCAGCTTTCAGACTGGCACCTACACCATCACCTCTTCTGTTTACCATGCCTTTGAACTCACACTGAAATTACACATCAGCTTCTTGGATCTCCATAATCACATAAGCTAACTTCTGCAACATATCTATATTTTTGTTCTGGTTCTTTTTATCTGAAGAACTGTGACTAACACAGTACTTAAAATTCAAAAGGGTGATAAATAATATAAACTTTCTTATGTGACATTTACACATTTCTTTATAACAATCATGGTTTAAGTTTGAAAGATAAATATTCTAGAAACATTTTTAATGCTCTTTAAAAAATTCCAGCTATATTTGCTACATACTCTCAATAAGTGAATAAATAATGACAAAACAAAAATTGTATAAAATACAACAATTTCTATTATCTGTCTTGTATTCTGCCTGTTAATTTTCTTTTAAGTAAATCAGACTACAGAAATTACATTTACATGTGGATCAGAAAAGAGACACAAACTTCTGACTTTACAGATGGCTGTTTTTCTTAATTACATGGATAACAGTTTAGAAATAACTAATTGGTCATGCCTGACAAGTAATAGCAGTTTTTCCAAGATAAACAAATGTTCACATTTTTCATACTTAATCAGAGACTTTATGTGCAAAGATGACCAAATGTATCATCTATTCTAAGCCTCCTGTGTTGTTTTGTAATAAACGACCATCTGTACTTTGATTTGACTGAGTTTGTCTGTGATGACCAGAGACTCTGATTACATGGCAGATGGTTCTGGAAGAACTTGTCTTTACAGAAATAAGCAGACAAGCACTTTTCAATATTTTGTCTGCACTCTTCAAACCTATCTCTGCTTCTTTTAATGCAAAGGTAAAATCCAGGATGTCAGTGTCTCAATACCATTCTGTTTGATTTTTATAAATTATAAAAAACAGGAAGGTGAGCTAATAAGTAGCACATCCATGGTCAGTGTTAGGCTTATTAACAAAAAAAGGTAAACTATGCTTTTGTGTTCATAGACTTGGTTTATTAATGTGAGAGAGAGCTAAATTATGAGAGCTAAAAGTAGCACATCCATGGTTAACGTTAGACTTATCAGTTTAAAAAAGTCATGATCACAGGTTTGGTGTATCAATGTAAGAACATTTGTCTGAATCTCTGCCTCTCACTAACCAAATAAAATTTTGTGTTCTCCTAAATGTCTAAGGTGTTTTTGCTGTTTGTTCTCTTAGTTGTCAGATACAGTCCAGTGCAAAACTAGGTCTAGATCAGGAAGTTTTCAGTAAAATAAAAATATTTTCATTAAAACATTATATTCATATTTGTATATCTTGACATGTTTAAACCTGATTTCCATAATTTTTCTTTTGATCTTTCTAGTTACCACACACAGAAAGTGCAGACAATATCACCATATTTACACGAAAACAAGAATTTGAGAGTTTCAGCTGAAACTCACCGAATAGCTGATGTCCTCTTTTCAATGGCCATCAATTATTAACTAAGTGCTTTAACTAGAACTCAGGATTAAAATAACTACTCTTTATTTTTATATGCCTTGCTCTCACTAAATGGTCAGTTTCATGCTGACATCATTGGTGTGTGACTTCTATTTGTTTTATTCCTAGCAGATGCTTTCCAAAAGGTAAAATTAAAACTCTGAAGTTATATTAATTTTAGCAGTGATATTTTGATATTCCAAAACAATTTTTTAACTACTACAAAAGTTTATAAATGATCTTCCCATGGAAATTCTGATGGTTCTGCCAACAATTTTTCTTCCTCTGAGTTGTGTTCGACCTTTGGGACAACTTCATGGATGATCAGACTTAATTGGTGGACACATTTTGCAAGCAATAATCAGGTTAGACATATAGAACTGTGTTTCAATTAAACTTAAAGCCAAATATTAGAAATATAAGACTTTTAACAAAAATCCAAGCTATATAGGTGTTAAATATTAGAACAGTTATAAATAACTCAGATAATGGTTAAAACAGTTTACTTGGGGTATTATGACATGAACAAGATAACTGAAGAAAGCCAGATTTATTTAAATACACAGCATTTTAATGCCCATTAAAATATAGAATATTAAAGATTAAGATTTCTAAGTTAATAACTTTGTTTTGAACTGATGTTATACTTCTCCCAAATATGATCTATAAGTGACTTATCCCACTTTCTGCTGCTATAACAAAATACCATAGACTGGGTAATTTATAAAGAAAAAATATTTATTTGGCTCACAATTCTGGAGGCTAAAAGTCCAAGGGCATGGTGCAAGCATCATAGTAGAAGGTGAAAGGGCAAGCACATGCTAGAGAGAAAGAGAACATTGAGCCGAACTTCACCCTTTTGTCAGAAGCCCACTCCTACAATAACCAACCCATTCCCATGGTAATGGCATTAACTCGTTTATGAGAGCAGAGTCCTCGTGACCTGATCACCTTTTAAAGACTGCCATGTGTGTACCTATGTAACAATCTCACATGTTCTTCACATGTACCCCAAAACCTAAAATGCTATTAAAAAAAAAAAAGACTCCATTATTTAATATGTCACAATGGCAATTAAATGACAACATGAGTTTTGGAGGGGACATTCAAACCATAATGTTTTTTCCCTCTTGCCCCAAATTCATGTCCTCCTCAGATATAAAATACATTTATTCCATCTCATTAAATCCCAAATCATAATTCATTTCAGCAACAATTCGAAAAGTCAAAGTCCAGAATCTCATCTAAATCAGATATGGGTGAGAAACAAGATCTGATTTATCCTAAGGCAAATTCCTCCATCTGTGAACCTGCAAATTAAACCAAGCTATCTACTTTTAAGTATTGTATTTTGGAAATACAATAGTGAGATAAGAATGAGATTGGAATTTCCAATCCAAAAGAAAGAAATGGACAAAAAGAAAGTAGTAATAGTCCCAAAGTAACAGTCCCAAAGATAGAAAATGAAAACAATTTAAGTCTTAGAGCTGAGTAATAGTCCTTTTGACTCTGTATGTTCATCATGCTGGACTTCGCTGGGCTTAGCCAGGCAGAAGCTCTCACACTTTGACATCTTGTCCCTGTAGTTTTCCCATGTTGGCATTGCACACTGGTAGTTTGGGAGTCTCAAAGATGGCCTCACTGCTAAAGTTCCAGTAAATATTATCCTAGTGGGGACTTTCAGTGGCAGTTCCATTGCTGTAGCAGGTTTCTTTATGTAATTCCAAGAGGTTCACAACACGCTTTGAAATCTACATGAAGAAAGCCATGATTTCATAGTTCTTGTATTCTGTATGCCTGCAGAATTAACACAATATGGATTCTTACGGCTTGTACTTTCCAGAGTGGCACATTGAGTGGCAACTAGGGTGACTAAAGAGCTCTGAGCCAGAGTACAGGCAGCAGCAGGCTGAGAGGAATAACCTCAAAGATCTTTGGAGTGCTTTCAGGGTCTTTCACCCATTGTCTTGATAAATAACAGCTGAGTTTCTGATATCCATAATAATTTACTTAAGAGTTATTTGGCCATACTTGTAGTATTTTTTTCCTGAACACACTTCACTCTTCATGTGACCAGGCTGCAAAATTTTTAAATATTTTTGTTCTGTTTCTCCTTTAAATATAAATTTTACCAAGTCATTACCATCCTCACACATCTCATAGTATGTAATTAAAAGTAGCTATGCAGCTGTTAGAATGCTTTTCTGCCTGGATATTTCTTCTTCCAGATACTCTAGTTCAACACTCTTAAGTTCTGTTGTCCATAAAAGAACATGGACGCAATTGGGCCAATGATTTGTTACTTTATAACAAGGATGGGTCTTATTCTACTTTCCAACAACTTGTTCCTCATTTTTATGAGACCTCAGCAAAATTGCCTTTACTGTCCATATTTCTACCAGTGTTCTGGTCACTACCACTAAAGAAATCTCTAAGATGATTCAGCTTCCCCTAGTTCTTCATTTTTCTTCTGAATCCTTATCAGATTTATTCTTAATGTTGCACTCACAACAGTGCAAGGTATTTTTAGTCTGCTTCTCCAAATCTTTGCCTGTATCCATTACTCACTTCCAAAGCCGCTTCTACATTTTTCCATGTATTTGTTATAGAAACAATTCCACTCCTGGTACCAATTTTCCATCTTAGTCCATGTTCTACTGCTACAACATATACCACAGATTGAATAATTTTTAAAGATAAAAATATTTATTTAACTCATGATTCTGGAAGCTGGGAAGTTCAAGTATGTGACACCAGCATCTGACAAAGATCATCTCATGGTGGAAAGGGAAGACTGAAAGTGGGAGAGACAGAGCAAGAAAAAGAGATTACATTGTATCTTTTTATTAGGAGTCCACTTCCACAATAATGAACCCACCCTGGAAATAATGACATTAACCCATTCATGAAGGCAGAGCCTTCATTACATAATCACCTTTTAAAGGCCCCAACTCAGTACTGTTACAATGGCAATTAAATTTCAACATGAGTTTTGGAAGAGACATTCAAGCCATAGCAACAAAATAATTAAATACAAAAATATTAACTAATTCATATTACTACAAAAATTTAATTATGCCAAGGAAAATCTGAAATCTTAAGAAAAGGTGCTAGTTGTAAAGCAGTCAGAAGAATATTGACAAAACAGAAAAGAGAGAGGTGAAAATATTAAGGAATATCTTGCACTATTTCTATTACCATAGTTATTATCCAGGCAAATGAAGCAGGGAAATTTTAGAATGAAATCCTCTTTATATACCTCACTATGAAAGATTCTTCCAGGGCCAGCCGTGGTGGCTCACACCTGTAATCCTAGCACTTTGGGAGGCTGAGGCAGGTGGATCATCTGAGGTCAGGAGTTCGAGACCAGTATGACCAATATGGTGAAACCCTGTCTCTAAAAAAAAAAAAAAAAGAAAGAAAGAAAAAAGACAGATTCTTCCAGTGGAAGAACACTCCCTTCCATGCTCTAGAACAGT